>JAQGBX010001722.1:0-23417 GCA_034698745.1 Megaphyllum sjaelandicum | reverse complement strand
GAAACCAAATGATGACCAAATCTCTGAAGTGGTCAGTTTTATTAAAGTAACTGTCACATGACCAGTGACAGTGACATTGGAGAGGGCATCCAAGATGGCACCCGGAATTGGGCCATGTAGATAAGGTCATCCCCACACATGTACCGACCAAGGTGACTTACACTTAAAAACAACATTTGCACAAATTAAGAAGTCGGTTCTCATGACGCCCTGATTTACATAATCAATTGTCATCGAATGACATCGTCTGGCAGAAGATGCCAAAAGATGCCAGCGCCATCTGTGACAGTCTAGTGCAACATGCTAATTTAGATGAAGTTTTGTGATATCTTTGAATCCAAGGGCCGTAAAACCACGGGACCGACATCCCTGGAGAGCCCTTCACTGAGAGCACCTTCCCATGTTTTTTGGGACCCTGACAGAATTGGACCTTCTAGTCTTAGGGGAAAACGTTAGGAGGTCTCCATCCCTTAGCCCTAATTGATTCAAGGGCCACCCAGTGAGTTTGTTTTCATCTCAAACAAGACTATAATTTTAATTTTACAATAAATTAACATGCAATTACCCCAAACTTCCACCTAAATTAGTATAAAAGGAGTAAAGTTTCCCATAGCAAATCAGTACACTTTGGGACTCCAACTCAAACAGTGTGGTTATCCAGGCACTGTGGATGGCAGAGGTGAATATGTAGTGTAATTATACTGGGACTGGGGGAATTAAGTGTTAGGATAGGAATCTCAAATGGTTGTGTGATGATATTATGCCCTGTTTAGATTTTTGAAAGGATTTGAGATGTCATTTTGCTGAAGTTCTACTAGTGATTGTAGCTGAGTTTGCTATGGCTAATTAGTTAGTTTATTAGGATAGCAAATGTCTACCTCTTATTTTGTATGCTTTGTAACCTGTTCTCATTATTGTCTGACAAGTTAGGAATTTATGAATAAAATCACTGTTTGATACCTTAATTAGAGGGGGCTTTCTTGTGGTAATTAGGAACATCGGAAGTACGACCCAAAACACCTCCTTGGAGGGAAGTGTATACGCTACCAATACACTATTCGATTTTTTACCTCTCAGAATTTGCACTGTGAGACAATTAATGCAAAGAACAATGCATAACGTTTTTAACGACTTTTTTGTGCGCTTTCACTCAAATCTTCCAAGATGACTTAGGAGGGCACTCGCTGGATAATGCAAGGCACTATTAGCACCTAGATGAGATCCTTGACAGGTTAGGAAAACGTGGAATGGAATCTGGCACAATGTTTGCGACCCTGGTTTCACTTCTGGATCCATGCAAAGTTTTAATTCAAAATCTTCAAGCTTTCTAAGGCCATGAAAAAGCTTATGATGCCTTCTAATCAGGTCTCCCAGTTCCTTGTGCTTCGATCCTAGCACCTCCTTGGTTGATGATGTTCACCCTTACGCCTTGGAGCTTAACTTGAACTACCAGCATTCCCAGCAGCCGTGTTGATACACCAGGAATATTCGCCTGAGTCATCACTCTCCGCACCGCCTATGTCTACATAGCGGACTTGCTTATGCGGTCTGCCATGCTTTAATCCTCGACTAGGGCTTGATGCAGTTGCGACACGTCTTATCTTTCACCAGTCGGCAATAATGTGTATTGTGACCTCCACATCCTTGTACGCGCAGGAATCCGACAACTTGAAGGTTGCAAAAATCTTGCGAACGTCCTTACTCGCGACGTACAATAAAGTAGCCTTACATTGCTGGTCATCAATCACATTAGTGGCACCAAGGTAATATTTGAAGGACTTCATCCAGTAAACGCGAAGAGGGAATGCTGAAAGAAGATTGCAACGAGATAATTTTGGATCATCGTCACGGCCTGGCTAAATTTCCTTTCGGGGTTGTGCGCCCCGCTCGGTGCCAATTAACGCCGTGCTTTGAACTTGTGCGACGTGTGTTCAAGCTGGGTCATCGTAACGATGAACACCGTTCAAATTTTACTATTTGCCCCTCAGCGACTAAACATAAAACAACGCTTGTTGGACAGAACTATTGAGTCTCGTGATTTTTTTTGCTGATCATGCTGCCTTGCCAGTCGCATGTGATACATTACACAAACGAGCTTGCTAAAATCTGTTGATTTAACGAGTTGTTGTGCTCACATTTGTTGAAACCTATTGTTTGATACTTTAATTCTCGGAGATCTCATCCTCTTCATTGAAAATTTGTCGCCAAGTATAAATTGCGCAACTTATTCACTCAAATAAAAGCTTCGCACATAGATGGTCAGTTTTGTTTTACTGCTTACGGTTGGGAACAAACCGCGTTATTCAGTCTAATAGCTAAGGAAGTAAACATTCTAATGATTAAACAAACTAATTTACCGAACGTAGCAGTCACACTGGTGACCACGACTTAACCATCTGCATTTCCACCTGCTGTGCTTGCTGCTGTTGCTGCAGAATCCCCTATCTCGTTAGGTATTTCACCAGTTAAAGTCAGGCTTGCAAAATAGTAATCTGCAAACGTCCCTATTTTAGCAGTTTTTCTTATTGGTTATGAGCTTCTTAAATATTATACACTTTACTTTAAGGACCACGTCTTGCCCTGTCTTCTTATGTCTTCGTTTAAGAATAGGTGCAGGTGTGAAAAGTACACTTTATGCCCAAAAAGGGCACATGGAGATTGAAAGTGGAATGTTCTCTCTGCCAATGGTTTCGTGTCCTGGCTTTGGCAAGTCATCGTAGTTCTATTTTTATAGATGCACAACAACATCTTAATTAGATTTACAATGTAGCCACTTTTTGGCTACTCCGCAATCCTGCATAGCAGTTCTGTAGTAAGCTACTTTTTTATGTTCTGCTGATTCCTGAATCAGTCTGGTACGTTACCTTCGGCTCATTTCTTGGCATAGCATCCACACTTAAGTGGTTGGTTGTGTTTTATATCCACAGTTCCTGTGGTTTCCAATAAAATTCTTACTGGGCTTCAGTTGGATATTACTGGTGCACTGAAAAAGTTGACTGAGTCCACTTACTGCTCTAGCAGTATACTGCTACAGTATCAGCAAGTTTATAATTAACATTAGCATTGTCCTTCCTAGGCCTGGGCACAGTCATCACTTTAGGTTTCTGGATTTCACCTACTATAACTGTCCTTATGCATCTTGGCAATCTTGCCCAATTTTAGCTGTTTGGTTCACTGCTACTGTTGACTTTAAAGTAAGCGATATAACTTAACACAAAAGGCATCCTGCTGCTTGCAAATTTTAGCCTTTACATGTTCATGTGAAAATCATAAAAAGTACTTACAGTTAGTGAATGGTGTCTCTGGGGTCATAAAAATATGCGTTTTTCGTTAGAAGAAACCGGGGACGTTCGTGGTCATCAGGAAGGGGAGAGGGTCAATCCGGAGGAGAGAGGAAGGCCTATTTTCTCTCCCTATCCTCCCCAAACTCGTACCCCTCTGCAGGGTGCAGCACCAACACGCACTCTACACCGTGGACCCGGAGGGCCTGGGAGGCGACTTCAAAGAACTCAGCAATGCCAGGAGTTTGGGGAAAACACCCCCTTGTTCCAAGTGTCCTCCAAGAAGTGCTTAAAGATGGCCCAGGGCACCGGTGGCCAAGTAGTCCTCCCTTAACTCCCCTACCAGGGCAACCCTCAGGTAGTAGGAGTGCAGGATTAAGAACTCAGGACCACTGGTGATGACTGCAAACATCCTCTCTTCCAGTGGAAGAACCCCGGATGACACGAGTGGCACGACGCGCCTGACGCGCAACTCCAAGATAGCAATTAAAACACGTCAGCACTTATGTAATTGACCCGCCCCTAAAACCAAGAACATTGTTAGTACAGCAAGGGATTTGGAAGGAGGGCACCCAAATTGCTCATCTCAATAAATTAAGATTTTCTCACAAGATAGATTGTGACCTAATTGATAGGTGACAGACAATGTAAAGGGGGAGGTGGTCAGGTGGAATAAATTAACAACTTTACGACCAAATTTGAATAATCAATTGGCCATGGAAGATATTATCTGGAAGAAGATGCCAAAAGATGCCAGTGCCATCTGTGACAGTCAAGTGCAACAAGCTAATTAAGATTCAGTTTCGTGATAACCTTGGATCCAAGGGCTGTAAGACCATAAGTCCAACTTTCCCAAATAGCCCTTAACCTGGAGCACCTTCCTATATACATTGTGAAACCTAACAAGTTGTGGCCTTTAAAGCATGGGAAAACAATGAGAGGACCCCACATCTCAGCCCTAATTAATACCAAGGCACCCCACAGAGTTTAGTTCCATCTCAAACGAAAGAGGAATACTAATTTAACAATAAATTAGCATCTAATTAATCAAACCCTTTTTCTAAATTAGTAGTAAAGAAGTGAAGTTTCCCATAGCAAATCAGTACACTTTTGGACTCCAATCTGGAGTCAGCTCAACATTGGATAGTGCAGGTATCCAAGACCCTAAGGATGGCAGAAGTGAATATGTAGTGGAATTATATTGGGGGATTGATTATTAGGATAGAAATTTTCATGATTGCATGATTATATTATGCCCTACTTAGATTTTTGAAAGGATTTGAGATGTCATTTTGCTGAAGTTCTATTAGTGATTGTAGCTGAGTTTGCTATGGCTCATTAGTTCATTAGGATAACAAATGTCTACCCTTTATTTTGTATGCTTTGTAACCTGTACTTATTATTGTCTGACTAGTAAGGAGTTTATGAATAAAATCCCAGTAGAAGTGAATCACTGTTTGGTACTTTAATTGAAGCGGGTTTACTTGTGGTAACTGAAAATCTCGAAAGTGCCACCCAAAACACCACCCTGGAGGGAAGTGTATATGCTACCTATAGCACTTCTGCTAATTTACGAATCAAAGGTGTTATCGGGCCTCTTACCATAGGTAAGGCAGGTAACAAATGGTGGCAGCGATGGGATCTAAATCAGTTAATTAGTAAGATCAATTAGTTAATTGCGATTGAAACTAATAAGATTTACTAAAGCTAAGGGAGCAATTAGTTCAACTCAAAATAGTAGGCTAATTAGTCATTCGAGTTGTCGGACTGCTACAGCTAATCAGGTTTGTTAAGTTGCAAAGGCTAATTAAGCTAATTGGATTGGATAATCAGGTTAATACACAGACCAAATTGAGTTAGGGCATCGAAATTTAGCGCCTAGGGATATTTCTTAAGGGTAAAGGGACCCTCCAAATTCCGAGTGGCTAAGGTCAAAATAACGAGGGGTAAAAAAGAAATTTTAAGAATTTTGAAAAACAGAAAACAAAAGTTTGCCATAAGGGTAACTAAGAGCTGGAAAATGATTCACATTTTTCTGCTTTTTCCTTAAATTCTAAAAAACTGGTTTTCTGGCCTAAATATTGAAGGTAGAGGACTGGAGTCACCACTAAAGGTGGTTTTGAGCAAAAAACAAACTTTGAATTACCCCTACTTTTTCAAAAGTTTTCCAAAATAGTCGGAAAAAGTGACAAAACACTCAGTTAATAAAACTAGAGTGATCAGTAGCCATTTTGGCAGCCTTCACTTTTAACCCAATTTTTCTAAATAGGCCAAACCCATCGAGTGAGGTATCAAAGCACTTAGTGGGACAATTGTAGTCGGTAAGGAGAGAAATTAGGGATATCAAGTGACCTATGAGCTCTCCAACCCAATTTTTCCTGGTTGATATGTTCTAGAACTCTTGATTTGAAACTATTGATTTATATTCCCCCTACACCGGCAAAAGCCACAGCATATACATAGACGACTTCTCTGATATTCTGGAAGGAATTGGAGTATTAAGAGATTTGGACAGTGCTAGGTTAGCCCAGGCTGCTCTTGTCCTAACAGAGGGTCATATGACTGTTATTTTCACCCACTAAGCAAAACGGACAACTAGCTATACTGAGTTTAAAGCTAAGGTTTATGAAGATTACTGGTCTTTTTAGCATAACTATATGAGTTCTCCCATGCCTTATTTTATTGTGGGCTTACATTGGAACCACCGAGACCTCGAGCTGTTTCACTCGATTCTTGTTTACACAAGTGAATTTGATGGTGTAAGCTTACTCCTTTTTCTACTGTCATGGTCAGCTGACCATGATCCTGCGTTCCTTTTAGCCGGGAAGGGCGCCAGTTGCGTCATTTCCTAGTCGTGTGACCTAAGGTCACATGTCAATTAAAAGGATATTTATATATATATATATATATATACAGGCATGTAACTTGGGGAGGGCTGGTCTGGTACTCAAGGAGTTGGATGAAGCATCGGGCTGCGCGAGAGCCGGGTTTCTATTGTGCTTGTGCTTGGCACTCTTTTGTTTAGTAATGTTTTATGTACTCGTTTTAGTAGCATAGCTGAAGGGGGAATCGCTATAGGCAACCCTGAACTCTAGCTAGGATAGGGCGCTTTTAGCGGTTCTGAATTGTATTTGAGGTTTTCTGTTCGCGAAGTGTATAACCCTATCAGACTGATAATTATGCGGCCGATTTCGGACTTAGAAATAAGAGTCCTTATGTTCCTTTCATATTGTGTGGATTACTCTGCTTAGTCTCCTTGTTACCTCTAGTGGTCTTACAATCCGGTTATCGGACCTCGTTACATGGTGAAGGTGCGATCGGTCCCTTATCTTCTAGCATGACAGAAAGCGATAAGAAAACACCTGTGCAGGCAGGACAGTCGTCTCAGCAAATATCTGATGATCAGTCAGTAGACTTGCGTCGCGCAGTGTACATGACTGGATATTTTCTAAACCAGCTGCACCCTCAACACTGGCTATGGAAAATGGTTTGGCTACGTTGTTGGCCACTTAGGAAACTGCATCTGATAGTGAGGAGGCATTATTAGATTTAAATAAAATTAATTTTGGTGATCTAAAAATTCTTAGCGCTTGAGATACTAGATCAAAATAAGATGGTAGAAAGAGGCGTAGGAAGGGCGATCCGGTGAAATTTATGCCTGTTACGCGCTCAGTACGCAATGGGGAAGTCAATTAGCTTTAAAATTAAACCACAGGAACAAATTAAATTAAACTTTTCGACATATTCACAAACCAATAAGGTGGAACAAGCGTTTGTACGCAGTAGTCTACTACTCTCAGACCAGGAAAGATAGCAATTTTTAAAGGAAATATCACTGGTAGACTAAATATTGACATTCCGGTCATGGTGAAAAGTTGATGTGGACACAAGGGGTTAACGGTAACCAGAGCAGTTTGCCTCTTAGGGGAAAACCAAGAAGTACGGATAAAACTTCATAATTTCACAGGGAAGTTAGTAAAAGTTAGGAAAGGAATGCGGGTAGCTAGTATTACACAGATGACAAGCAACAGGGAGCCTCCCAGAAACGTGGAGACCCTACAAAACCTTGATAGACTACCCATCAGTGATCCAATGGACAGATGGTGAGTTGGGAGAATGTGAAACAGTGAGCCATCAAATTAATATTCACCCAAGAACTACGGTCAAGCTGCCCGTATATATATATATATATATAGTTCCGAGAAAAGTCAGAGACATTAAAGGGTTTATTGGACTAGCCCGATATTACAGGCGCTTTATTCCAAATTTTTAAAAAATCGCACAACCTCTGACATTGTCTACGAGAAAAGATGTACCAGTTAAGTGGGAGGAACCACAGCAAAAGGCCTTTAAGACATTAACCCTTTGAGGTGTTTTGGTCACTATCGTGCCCATCTATTCATAAATTGATTGCTCCTCAAAAAATTGACGTTTGGCAGCACTGCAATGCTTTTGTGTATAGCGGAATAGCCCCTTTGTAAATGCATGCTTGTAGTGCATCCTACTTGCACTTTTAAGAAATTTGCGAAAAAAGGCATAAAAACAAAGTTGTTATTAATGAATTTCTAATACTTTTGAGTGAATTTTTTTTGCATCAATCTAATAAATCACAACCTGTAGATTAAAAAATGTCATAAAAAATTAGATTGCACAATTTATGCGAGTGTTTTGGGATGTTGACATTTCAAAGTGTCATTTTTTTAAATTTTTAATTTTCAATAGAAAAATCTGAAAAAATTCATAGAACATTATAATAATATATTGTAGGGGATCATAATGCGTGCCTCAAAGGGTTAAGGGAAGCTTTAAGCAGCCAATTGCCAATGCCAACCAACAGCTGACTAAGGCAGAACACAATTATTTCACTACGGAACGATAATGTTTGACCCTTATCTAAGCAATTAAGCGTTTTAGATGCTACAAATATGGGAAAAGATTCAAAATTATCGCAGAGCATCGACCTTTAATGTGGCTAATCAATGTCAAGGAACCAACTTTCAGAAATAGAATCTTTGAATCTTGGAATTTCAAGATGGAATCTTAAGTTGCAAGCATACGATTACAAAATCATACTCAGACTCGGCATTCAGCAGACACATGTGGATTGCCTTAGTAGGATAGTAGCAGCAATTATAAAAGAGGAAGTAGATAAGAAGTTTCCAGAACCAATAATAGATCGATTCACCTTTAAGGAAGCACAAAGGGGAGATTTAGAGAAGATAAAAATAGACAAAGCGAAGGACGGCGGGAAGTCTTCAAACAAATAGAAGTTTCTGCCAAATTAGATAACCGAGTTTTAAGGATGTATCATGATGCACCCTATTTTGCACATCAGGGAGCGTTAAACACTTTTCAAAAACTAAAATGAGTGTTTTATTGGGAAAAAATGAGGAATAAAATTACGGATTAATGTCAGAGTTGCCCTCTATGTCAAGCAAGAAAGAGTCATGGAACTGCAAAGCCTCTATTACAACCGTTGCATGCCATTAAAAAGAAATTTGAATGACTTAGCTTGGATGTGATAGGACCCTTGTCCACTAGCAAAGAAGGAAATACGTACATTTTAGTAGTCCTTGACCATCTAACTCGTTCCGTGCTGGTTTTTGAAATGAGAGATCAAAAAGCTGAAACTGTTGCGAGAATATTTGTGGAACATGTGGCTTTACATTATGGAGCTCCGCAACAGCTCTTAACGGATAGAGGAACAAATTTTGTTTTGAAACTAATGCGAGAGGTATACACACTTTTAGAGACTCAACAAATTCAAACTACTTGCTACCATCCGCAAGCTAATGGTGCTATGGAAAGGTATAATCAGAAACTTGCAGACACACTTTCGTATTACGTAAATCGAAATCAAACAGACTGGGATAAGTGGATCCTTAATGTTGTAAGCGCATACAACTCAACTCCACACACCAACACAGGTAAAACGCCTCACTTCTTAATGTATGGACAGGACTTCAGCATGCCAATGGAAGACATACTAACTTCAAGGAGGGTTCCCACAAACTTAGATGATCAATAGCATGAGGAAGTGAGACTTCAAATGAGATTAGCAAATGAGGAAGCTGCTAAGCAGCTAGCAAAACACTTTGAAAAGGCAAAAAGACAATATGATAAAGGTACTATGAGACCGATTTTTTTAAGGCAGGAGATACTGTGTACCTTAAGATAGGTCAACAAAAGCCAGGTGTAGGCAAGAAATTCTCCCCACACTGAGACGGACCTTATCAGGTAGTAGCTTAAACGGGACTAGTAAGCTACAAGATAATAAAGGAGAAGGGCCCTGCAAAGAGTGTATGCAGATTGACTCAAACCAGGGGAAGTGAGACAAGACCCCCTGAAAGATGAGCAGTGTCAGGCACAGGCAACAGCCCAGGTACTGGATGGAACTAGGGATGTTCCAGTCCCAGATGATCCCCAGAGTAATAAGGTTAGTGATAAACCCAGGGAGATGGGGGCACAAAGAAGACCAAAACAGGAAGGTTGGCCAAACAGAGGTCACCAGATGCTAGTATGCATAGGTGAAACTTAAGGACTAGAGTTATAAGAGTCCATTGGGCAGACCACAATGGGATGAAGCTAGGGGAAGAAATGAAGCCCTAGGCAAGAGGAAGTCCCAGACACTTGGTCATTAGACCCACGAGAAAGGGAAGTAATAAAGAGTGGAATTGGGAACTGGCCTGCCCAAAAGGAAGCAATGCACCGGATGATGGGTGGACCCGAGTGGGTCCCCAAGCCGAATGGTAGGATTTACCCCCAGATAGGCAGGTGTCCATAGTAAAGGTAAAAAGGAAGGGACCTGTGAAAGAATTAATCACACAGTTGCAGACATGTTCATTGACCCTAAGAGAAGTTGAGTTAATTAAGGAGTATGCTGGAAGCTGTACAGCATACAATCAGGCTTATTAACAGAGTGATAGGGAAACTAAGTGCTTAGGGAAAAAAGGGAATGTGTAAGGTAGTTCATGGAAGGACTGGGTGATCAAGGAAGTAAGGATTTAAATGAAATTAGATGAATATAAGGGTCAACAGCAAGAAATACAAGGGCACACAGAAGTGTGTTGCCTTTAAGCTATAAGGGAATTATAGTTTAGTTTACACAGGAGTAGATAACTCCTACTTGGGAATTAAGATTTTCTCCATTTATTTTTATTGTCACCATATGTAAGCACATAACAAGTTTAGTTTCAGTGTATCTTATACCAGACATTATGGAAGGTGGTGATTCCAGTGTTGGTGATGATCAGCACAGGTAAATCTCAGAACATCAGAGGAGGAGTATCCTTTCTCGAGCAAGGTGACTTCTTGTCTAACGCAAAATAGACAATAGTTTTCGACATTCCGACTGATCAGTTTCATTGTCACACCGAGAATATTAGAGTAACTAGTCAACGGCTACATCATGCCATTCTAACGTTAAATCAGTTAGGACAGTGTTGGGTGACACCCTCCCAGGGATTAAGAAGCACTTGTTTAAATGTGACATTATTGGAGGAAAATGCAAAGGTGCTGCAAATTTGCTAGAAACTTTACTTTATTCTTATCATTGGATGAGAGTGGGTTATGGGAAAGAGAAAAGAGCAGCAGCTGATTTTGTAGGCCATACATTAAAGTTTTTATTTGAAGTGGCAGTGTGATGATATTAAGGAGATAAATTCACACATCCGAAATGTAGAAAGGTGGTTAGCAGGAACAAACCATTTGGTAAAAATGCATGCTAGCTATACTAACCACACCATCGAGGCTTTCATAGAAACCCGACATGCGGTAGACAGGCTGGAGCAAACTAGCCAGGCACTGGCAGGAGGTGAGGCATGGGCCTCATATGGATTGTTATTGGTGCATGGCATGCATGTTCTGGGAAATGCATTGGATGGGTTATGGAGAGAATGGGTAAATTTTCAAACGGCAGCTATACATATTCTTGGGGAAGGTAAACTAAATCAATATTTACTTGGACCAGAAAAGTTTACAAATATTTTGCTTGTTTTAAGTGAGCACCTTCCTGATGAAGTCAAATTATGTCGACAAATCAAGCAGGACACAATTCACAATGCTTATAGATGGTTAAAGGTCATACCTACCCTTAGTAATGGTGGATTGCGGGTATTTCTAGAAATCCCTTTGAATACTAATTAAAATTATTTCATTTTATATCACATCCTTCTGGTACCACAGAAACTTCCAAATTCAAACATTGCAATGAATTTTGAACCAGAAAGCCCCTTTGTTGAAATTACATCGGGCCAAAAAGCACACATGCTGATGTCCACAACGGATCTACTTAGTTGTACTGAAGGAACACAGAGGTTGTGTGACCTCCCCATATGATAAGACAGCAATCCTGTACCATGTCCTTACTTAAGGGTATGCAGGATGAAGTGTTAGCACACTGTCCTTTATTTAACCTAATAATCTTATATATTTTAGTTTAAATAATGCTAGGTGAAGTGCATGACCATATTTATTAAGCATTAAATTGTGAATGTTTATTTTGTCAGGAGTAATAAGTGTTTAAGATTGTTCTTTGATTGGGATAACACCTTTTCATTTTATTGGGGTAGATTGCAGGCTAGTTAATCATTTGTTCTGGTTAGTGTAGGCTATGCAGAAGCAGAGCTTCATTGAAAAGCTCATGCTTTACCTTTTAGGGGGGAGCAATGAAATAATTATAAAAAAAGTACTTACAGTTAGTGGAGGGTGTCTCCTGGGTCATAAAAAAAGCATTTTTCGTTAGAAGATTCCGGGGGCAGTTGTGGTCATCAGGAAGAGGAGGGGTCCGTCTGGTGGGTTGAGGAAGGCCTAATTTCTCTTCCCATACTCCCCAAACCCATACCCTTCTGCGGGGTGCAGCCCCAACACGTGCTCCACACCGTGGGCCTGGAGCGCCTTGGATGCGACTTCAAAAAACTCAGCAATGCCAGGGGAGGGGCGAAACTCCCTCTCGTTCTAAGTGTCCTCCAAGAAGTGCTTGAAGATGGACCAGGGCACTGATGGCTAAGTGGTTCCCCAACTAAACTACCCTACCATGGCAACCCCTAGGTAGTAGGAGTGCAGGATTAAGAACTCAGGGCCAGCTGGTGATGACTGCAAACATTTTCCTCCTACCAGTAGGAGAGCCCCGGATGTCACGAGTAGCACGACGCGCCCGAGTATGAGGAGCAGAGAATTCCATGACTAATGAGTGATTGATGGAAAAATGGCAAAGTTGTCACTTTTATACATTGACTGTCATATGACCAGTGACATAAGACTGGCCATAGATGGCAATCAGACCAAGGTGACCTAACTCCAAGGTGACAACTAAATAACGTCATCACCTATGTAATTGATTCGGCCCCAAAATCAAGAACAAATTTAGGACAGCAGGGGATTTGTCCAAATTGCCCATCTCAATAAATTTAAAGATGTTCTCACAAGATAGACCGTGACCTAATTGATAGGTGGCAGACAATGTAAAGGGGGGTTCAGGTGGAACATATAAACAACTTTACAACCAAATTTGAATGATCAATTGGCCATGGATGACATCATCCAGGAGAAGATGCGAAAAGATGCCAGCGCCATGTGTGACAGTCCAGTGGAACACGCTAATGAAGATGCAGTTTCGTGATATCTTTGGATCCAAGGGCCGTAAGGCCACGGGACTGACTTCCTCAGATAGCCCTTGACCTGGAGCACATTCCTATATACATTGTGTAACCTAACAAGTTGGGGCCTTTAAAGCACGGGAAAAGCAATGAGAGGACCCCACCCTTTAGCCCTAATAAATACCAAGGCACCCCACAGAGTTTAGTTCCGTCTTAAATAAGAGAGGAATACTAATTTAACAATAAATTAGCATCAAATTAATCAAAACTTCCTCCTAAATTAGTATAAAAGGAGTGAAGTTTCCCATAGCAAATCAGTACACTTTGGGACTCCAGTCTGAAGTCAGCTTAACATTGGATAGTGCCCGGAATCTAATTCCCTAAGGGTAGCAGAGGTGAATATGTATTGGAATTATATTGGGGGATTGATTATTAGGATAGAGATCTCCATGATTTCATGATGATATTATGCCCTACTTAGATTTGTGGAAGGATTTGAGATGTCATTTTGCTGAAGTTCTGTTAGTGATTGTAGCTGAGTTTGCTATGGCTAATTAGTGTGTTCATTAGGATAACTAATGTTTACTACTCATTTTGTATGCTTTGTAACCTGTACTCATTACTGTCTGACTAGTTAGGAGTTTATGAATAAAATCCCAGTAAAAGTGAATCACTGTTTGGTACTTAAATTAAAGGGGGTTTACTTGTGGCAATTAAAAATCTCAGAAGTGCGACCCAAAACACCTCCCTGGAGGGAAGTGTATACGCTACCAATAGCACTTCTGCTTATTTACTATCCTAAACGTGTCATCGGGCCTCTTACCATAGGGGAGGTGGATAACATATATTATCTATCTTAAAATGGTTGGGAGTAGATGAAATTAAACATTAAGATTCTAATTTTACCACAATTAATTTTTTAATACATCAATCCACTTAGGGATCATCCATAAAGGACGTCCTGTATTTTTCCAGATCTTTAGACCCCCTGCCTGCCTTCGTCCTGTTTATGAAACCGTTCGTACATTTCCTGTCCAATTTTGAAAACAGCTAGTTGATTACATAAGTAATTTGTAATATGTTCTTTATAATTTTTTACATTGAAAGTATTACCATGCATGAACCACAGAAAGTAATAACTGCAATTAAAACAGATAAAACAAAATTAAGTTAGGTGAATTACCAAGTTTCAAAATCTAATTTAACAAATCATTTATACTTTAATTGTTTACATGGTTGTTTTTGTCTGAGGTTTAGTTGCCTTAATACCTGCAGTTGTCACCTCAATGATATCCTTGTGACCAAGTGCATGTTGAGTTATTGATGCTGTCAGGACTTTTTTCAGGGATCAGCAAATTTGCCTATAAATTGACATAAAAGAAAAAAAAAGACTGCAATCAATCATCTAAAACTGATCCCATTTTAAGCATCCTACCCCCATCTACCTTTGTCTAATTTCCACATGTCCCTTTCCTTTGCCAGACGTCTTTAATAGATGGTCCCTTAAACTTGCAAATTATGATTAACTTACTCATAAACGCAAGGCGAAAAATATTGTTTTTAAAGTGGCAGACACATTTTATAAATGAACCAACCTTTCTAAAATGTGTACTATGTGGGGATAGTTTTAACTACCTAATTATTTTCTGTAAACAAAACAGTAAAAAACAACATATTAAACTTGTAAAAATGTCCAAGTAAATTTTTTTCTACATGCGGAGGGCAGCATTTTCACCCATGCACGTAAAAAATACACCTGGAAAAACAGAACAATCATGGACCTATAATGTAATTCAGGAAGGACATGTTAAACATGTAGTGGTTTATTCCATGTTATGGAAGACACAGTAAATGATAGACAAATTTAAATTTTGCACTTTGGTGTGTATTAAAAGTGCCATAGAAAGTGAAAAAATTGATATAGGAAATTATATCTTCGGCGGCAAGATTTGAATTTTTTGATTACAACCATGGGTTACACAGAAGAAAAGACAAATTTCTAATGCGGCCATATATTATATCTACATCAACATCACCATCATCATCCACATCAACGAGACCCGGGGTATGTGAAATGGAAACATCTTCCAATATCATACATCCGCTACGGGGCTCCGTATGACCCAAACATATGGAGCAACGTAGAGGAAGATTTTTCAGTTTTGTACGCGTTTTTTGTCCTCACGTATAACCAAAAAAATAATGTTTATCAACGTGGCTCCGTATGACAAAAACATACATCTCCTCTTTATATACATAGATTTTATCGGGTATTATTTTGGGCGTTAGATTTTATCATAGGTTTACTCCACCTTGAAAACATCAATTTGCAGGTACATGTAGTTTATGACTACATGCCCTACGGTCTTTGTGATTGCACAAGGGTCCCCCCAGGAATAAGACTGGGGTAATGATAGCAGCTATCATTGAGAGATCATTTAACGAAGGTGTGCTCCCTGGCGATTGGAAGCGAGCCAAAGTTGCACCTATATTTAAGAAGAGAAGTAAAGTGGATCCAAAAAATTATCGCCCTGTTAGTTTGACCTGCATTGTGGCCAAAAGTTGTGAGAAAGTTATTCATAGCCGGCTTCTTACCATCCTCCATGACCTTGGCTTCAACGACCCTTCTCAGCTTGAATTTGTCAGGGGCTGCTCGTGCTCCACCAACCTTCTGTGTGCTAGGCAGGACTGGACTCAGTCTTGACGTGGGCAAGCCGGTTAACGTCATCTTTTTCAACTTTTCGCGAGCATTCAATTCTGTGAATCACAGGCTACTTGTTGCCAAACTAATTGCACTTGGTTTAGACGGTGCAAGTTCTTAATTGGATTGCAGCCTTCCTATCGGACCATTCTCGGAACACCGGAGTAATCTTTGGTGTTCCTCAAGGGTCCTGTTAGGGGCCTCTTCTGTTCTCATTATAATGTATATAATGAATGCACACAGTGGGATGGAGTCCACTGTGCTTAAGTTTGCAGACAATATTAAAATGCATCGTAAAGTGCTGAACAATGCTGACAGTGCTGCATTGCAGAGGGATGTTAACAAACTAAGTGCATGGAGTGCCCAGTGGCTTATGGAGCTAAATGGCTTGAAATGTAAAGTCATGCATCTGGGTGGTACTAACAAAAGGCATAGCTATTTATTGGATAATAACCTCATGCATGTGGTTACAGAGGAGCTTGACTTGCGTATTCTAGCGAGTAGCCATCTAGGTGTCACTGCCCAGTGTACCATTGCTTCTTTGCCGGGAAAGCGGTGTGTGGCCTTTCATGTGAGGAACCTTCCAAAACTTGACTAAAACAACTTTAAGAAGATGTACATTATGCCCATTAAGCGGCAGTTGTTATTTCTTTATTTCGTTGTTTTTCTAAATCACTGGCCATGTCAAAAATGTTACCATTGCAAGGTTAAGGAGGCCGATTTTGTAACGACCCATGTGGGGGTGGATATGCTGGATTTCGCGCATGAGGACTCCCCCTTAAGGACAATAATTTATTACTCCAAAGAAGATTTTCATGGCTATGCTCTGTTTGGTGTTACATTTATACGGAGAAAAAACAACGGTTTCATTACTTTTTTATTATTTTTTAATATACTGCTGTATGTATTGAATTTTGTTTACCTTTATCCATCTGTTTTTGCAGGTGATTTGAATAAAGCCAAAGCCATGGGAAAAGAAGCAGTGGAGATTTTGCCAAATGATGCTTCCATTCACTTTAATTTTGCTAATATACTTGGCAAACTGGGTGAATTTGAAGAATCCGAAAAACATTTCCTTGAGGCCATACAAGAAAATGCTCAGAATCCAACATACTTTGCAAATCTAGGTTTGATTTTTTTTCCTTTTTTTATAAATTTACATATAGTGTGAGACAGCCCATTTGACAAATGCAGCATGGAACAGAATAGAGAGGGTCCCATTTTTTATGCAAATTATGTTTGTGCGGTTAAATAGGAAGTCCTGTGTGCTCTATCCAATGATGTTTTACTTTGGACCTATACGACAATTGTTTCGCGGAAACGTGGGCTTAAACATTTTTATCTTAGCACGTAGGACAAAATGTCAAATTAGGAAAAGGAATAGAATGGTATGTACCGTATGTTTACATGAAGTCAACAGCTTGTCAACTGCAGTACATGTAGATAGCATCTGTCATCTAGAACTTTCAGCAGTAAAGTGATGTTAGACATCTTATGGCCTGTGAAATAGAAAATATGGTGTTTATTTTAGCCAAATAAGCTGGCCTACGGGTCGCTTCACTGCATTGCATCACTGTGCTGCAGCGCAGCAGCCATTTATTGTTTGCCCCTAAAGTACAAATTTGTATTATTTCCAACATTTTAAATGCACAAATTGGCAAAATTATCAACGCTTTTCAAGTACAAATTCGCAAAATTTAATCATTCTTGGAGTACGAATTTTTAAACTTTTCCACGTTTTCCAAGTACAAGTGTGCAAAACTTTTAACGTGTTCCTAGTGCAAATTTGAAACATTTCCAAAGTTTTCCTAGCACAAATTCCTTTCCACATATTCTGTTGGTAAATTTTCTGATTTTGTAAAAAATTTTCAAGTAAATGGTAAAAGTTAGCAAAATATTGCATATTTTCGTAAGTTGATTTTGCAAAATATTATAGTTGATCTTCGCATATGTCAATTTTGACATTTTCTTGATCTGGTAAATATTGTTTCTAAACCTTGAAAAGTCAATTAAATTAAATATTCAGTTTCAGAGGGAACCTGTAGTGTTCTGGTTATGACCACCAGAGGGAGCCAGCTCCTGACGGCCGGTGTGACCAGACTAATAGGGAATAAAGGGCATTCTGGATGCCGACGTGAACAGCAATAGACGTGTCTCTCGTGTGTCTCTATTCTATAGCACGTGTACCCAGTTTCAATCTACAAGCATCCAGGCTAAATACTACATGCACGAGAGGATGTGCAGATTTAACCATGCAAAACGTACCGTGTATACCATCGTCCCACCTTTTTAATTGTCTGATGTAAATCCAATTAATGCAGCCTATGGAGGAGTGAAGGCAAACCTCAGTTCACAAAAATGTATAATTTGCGTTACAGTGTGAATATATACCTGTATATTTACAATTCGCATTTCCTAACAATTGGGTAAGATCACGTCGAACGCTTATTGCAGATGCTTACCACTGGGCATACAACTACAAGGTGAGGCATAAGTCTGTTTTCGGATCAAACAACAAACAAAAGACTAATTTATTGCAGGCAATTCTGCATAGCCGTCAGCTTACGAAGTCGGTTGGCGACTAAAGATGACGCTTTAGCGTCATCTTGTATAGTTGTATGCTTAGTGGTATGCGTCTGCAATAATTTCGAGGAGATCTTACCCATACAAGACATTACTAGGATTTGAAGGGCGATTGTAAATGTTTGAAAACTTCTTCGGGTGATGTTTTTGAGGGTTTTTTAAAAGATTCCAGATAAAATAAAACAAGCACTACATAATTCGACGTGCTTGCTTTAATTTTTTAGTTGTATTTCGCTTGGTGTATATACAGGGCACTTGTGGTGTGTTGCATGTTTTATAATTTTTGATTATATCGTGAATTAATTGTGTGCTAAAAAATTATTTCTGTGGAAACAACTGTACGATAAGTAGAAAGGTTCCATTCAAATATGTTTGAAAAACACCAATTAATTAAGATGAAACATTTTATGAAAATCGACTCCAGAAACGGATTCTATGAACGTTTTTTTTTTTTTCTTTCCCTCCCCGAGTTGAGAAATTTTCTCCATGAGGCGCATTATGGTAATTATAACTGCAGGGTTTACCAGAACCTTACAAAGCCATTTTCTAAATCAGGGCAGCAGTACGTATTAAAGCTATGAAAAAATGAAACCTTGGTGGGGTTTGCATTTACAATGTATCTGAAAGCTAAAATGTTAAAATTCGTAATATTAATTAATGCTTTCTTGTATTAATTTTAAGGTTGGAAATGCTCAAAGTGCATGGTTGAAGGACGTATTGATGCAGTAGCCTCAAAAGATTGCGTATTTGGACTATTCTCCAAAATAACGAAGCTTCAAATTTGTAATTGCTATTGGTCGAAGAAATAAATCTAATCAAGAAAAACTTTGAAGATGGTGCTAAATATTGGACTTGTACTAAAAATGCTCGCTGCTTAGCACTAGATGCAGTCTCAACAATACACTACAAAACTTCTGTTATTCATTGACACCAACCTGGCATCTGCATATTTACTGCTAAATCTTTCCAGATATGGCTACGGGCAAAAAAACTGCAAATTAGATGTCATTCTAAAATCGTTTATCCATCAACTTGGAAAAATCTCGGAAGATTCGTTTAACTTTGGTTATTCAGCTTGTTGCATGGGACTAAACTAGAAATACTATATGGTCAGCAATGGATAGACATTGCACGATTGCACTATACCTGTCTTTGCACAGTTTCTGGCAAAGATCTCTTCAGACAGGAAAATCAAAAAAATGTACTGACATTTTACGGTGGCTAATTGACCGTTTTACCATAGGATCATGCCAGAATTTCAAAGATGCAAAATTCTGCATCTGACAAAAATGCTCTCTTGCTGAGCAATGGAAGTATAGCATTAACTTTGCTTCAGCAAAGTCTACAAAAACTATCATTGGACATTGCGCTTTTGAACTCGAAAGTGCATCGCGTATACAGTCTCCGAGTAGGAAAAACCGTAAATAGGTGGCCATCCCTCATGGGGATGGTCTTAATATATTCTTGAGCTTAGACAATTTAGACAAATAAGTAAGTTAAGAAGTGTATGCAGCTATGTTCAGTCTCTGTAACCATTGCACCATGGTGCAGAGATTAGGCAAGGGCTCTCGTTGGTTGGTAATGCAACGAGATGGCAACCCGTGGCACCGAGCTCTTCGATGCGGAAGTCCCCCCGCGTGTGCTCTTAAGCATACTAGGCAAGCTTAGTCTTCGATGGTTTAACTTTTTAGGGTTCCACGAAGTCCTTATCTTGGGGCTAGCTTTGAAATTTCGATCCGTTTACGGAGGTTTCTTCGCTCTGATCAGGGAGAGGGCCTTGCCGCCGTACGATTTTTTAAATTTAAGATAGCTGCAGATGGAGGAAGTGTTCAAAAGCTGCGAGATATTTTGGCAAAGTTGATGTTGAAAAGTCCTGAAGACAAGATGGTCTTTGGAATGGGCTGTGAAAGATGGAAGGTGTTCTCAAAAATAATGTCCATGACAAATTTGTGCGGTCCGGAAAACAAAGTGATCTTTGAAACGGACAGCGTAAGATGGGCGCTTATTTCAAAAATTATTTTCATGACAAACTTTGCTCTGTCTGGAAGACAAGATGGTCTTCGTCACGGACCGTGAAAGATGGTTGGTGATTTCAAAAATAATATGCTACGGAACAAAATCCTAGCATCAGGGATAATGGGATCGGAAGAGTGGCCAATGGCCCTGAATTAAGACGCAATGGTCTTCGACATAGACCGCGAACGATGGGCGGTGATCTCGATAGCGATGTCCATGCTGAGTGGTAAAGTCCTCAGCATCAGCCAGAGAACTCTGGTTTTGGAAGAATGACCAATGGCGAGCTCGGCTCGTAGCGATGGTCTTGAAGTTGTTGCAAATTTCTCTGCTTTTTTAGCATTTCGTGACTTGTTAATTGTCTCGCAGCTTTTGGCTCGGCCCGTCTGCATTTCAGGCAGGAATGTCTTCGTAGCTTTTTTCCCAGGCAGGAGTGTACTAATAATTGGTTTTGAGTCATTGCAATTTCAAGATTGTACATACCAGATTGAAGAGTCGAGATGGTATGTACAAGATTGAATCTTCAAGATTGTTCGTACAAGATTGAATAGTTCGAGATTGTACGGGCAAGATTGAATAGTTAAGATTATTAGCATTAAGTTCAGAGAAGTTAGGCATTTAATTAAGTTTATTTTGTTGTTTTATTTGTTTTCGTTGTTTTAATCATGTTTTTTTCTTCATTTCTTGCGCTTATTTTGTTTAATCATGTTTTCTTGATTTTTCTCTATATTTGTTTAGGTATTTTACGCAATTTTGCGTATATTTCATTGTTCATTTCGTTCAAATCATGTTTTCAGTCATTTTTTTCATTTTCTCTTAGGTATTTTGTGCAATTTTGCATAAAATTATTTTTTATAATTATTTATTCGCGATCGGGTTAGGGCATTAACGGATTTAAGCGTCTTGGATTGGATTATGTTTCTCATCTTAGACGCTTATTTCTGTGTGTTTAACTTGTTAACATAGTTAATTTTATCGTTATTTAGGTTACGTTTTTGTGTAAAAACTTTTTCATGACCTTTTTATACTTCCCAAAAATAGGTTTGTGGGGCCTTCAATGTGTGGCCCCATTCCACGTTATGAATAAGACATGAGCTAATTTTAGGTAAGTAAAAGCAAACTTTTTTGTTAATTAAAAATCTCATTTTATGCATTAGCTTTATAATAATTATGCATTTTTGTGTTTGCAGAATTGGTATTAAAATATTGTAGCTACATCAGATATTGCACCAATCATTATTTAAACTTGGCAGGTTGGTCTATTGTTAAGTTTTGAGCGAATGTTTGTAAGAAACTTATGGTCGGATTAAATATTAACTCTTAGAAGTTTAAAAAGCAACTCCTAAATATTACCTCTTAAAAATTTGTTATATTTCTCCATATATTTAAAAAAAGACATGTGGGATTAATTTAAAATCCGGTAATTTAAAAAAATCAATGATCAAATAATATAAGATATGAACTTAAACCTTCATAGTATAATGGTTAATAATGTATTTTTAAAAAATTCCATAATGATTACTTTTAAAAATTAGTCATATTTCATTTTAAATTTAGTTTAGTTTTCTTTAAGATTCAAAATACTTTCAATTTGCTCAGTTTATGCAGCAAAATGAATGCGTAATTTTCACTATTTTTACGAATGAAATGAGAAAATAAACAAGCTTTTTGACTATTTGATAAAAAACTTAATTATTAACGAGTGAGTAGTGTTAGTTTACCTAACATTGACATTTTTGATTTGCACAGTTTTGATCTACATTTTTGTCAAAGATTTCTAAAAATGTAATAAATTTCAACTTGCAGAACCCACATTGGCAATCTTGCCAAATTTCTTGCTGATTTTTGCTCTTGTTATTCGGTGAGTGACACTAAAACGTATTTTGCTTATTTCTAATTTCCTCAGTAATGGCAAATTCTTTTTTATGAAGGAAAACTGTTTTACTTTTTAACTTCAACTTGTTGGTTTGGTGTTTCGTTCGAGTTTAGAAAAACATTGTTTCTTAATAAAATGCTAACACATGGGTTATTTTATTTCAGAATTTGGGAATGTTGTCATTCGTGAGTGGCGATGCTTACTTTGTTGATGAAAAATTGTTAACTACTTGTACAACAAGACCACAATCTGGTTAAATTTTTTGGCAAATTTATATTTTTTAGATTCAGGACCCATATTGACAATCTTGCCAAAATTTCGTGTTTGCTCGATTGTTATTCGGTGAGTGAAACCAAAAAACTTATTTCGTCGTTTTTATATTAAAATATTTTCATTGAGAACAAAAATTGTTTGATTTTCACTTCCTATTTCTATTTTGTTTTTTAGATTTGGGAATTTTGGCATTCGTGAGTGGCAATGGTTATTTTTTGATGGAAAACATATTAGTTAAGTATAACAAACTTAATATTAATTGTTACATTCTTGGCAAATTTCAATTTTTTTAGATTCTGAGATGATATGATTTTAGGTGATTCTCCACTTCAGCTCGCAACAGCATTTCAATGAATGGTGACGTTTTATTCTCAAAATGATTTCTGCGTTAATTTGGAAAATTTATTTATTGATGATTTCATTTGCAGGCAGACAATTGTTAATTTATAATGCTAAGTCTGTTGAGATTTTATCCTTTGTACATGTCTATTTAACACATTATTGTAAACGCGATGCCCAATTTTATTGTAAATGCAAACCTCGATTTTAATTATAGCTTTCAACGCACGATTTCTGTTCTTGAAATCTATTTCTACCGTGAAAAATGATTTAAAAATAACAAAAACTTACTTTGAGAATTTATTATCGTTGTATCAACTCATGAGCAATACAATCAAATTATGTATTGAAGCATTTGGGTGTAACACTAATAATATATCTTTTAAAGGAATCTAATATGAAAGAACTGTTTTCTTGGTAAACTAAAACAACAAATCTACCAAATTTAGCGTATTTGTTAAATTTAGACAATTTACAATCGATGTTATTGTGATATTTTCAAAATGTCACAATATCAATTTGCAAAATTAAAGACTATGCGTGTTTTTAGTTCTGATAAAACTTAAATATACCAATAATTTCATCAATAACGTTTTGAACTGTCTAGAACCTAAAATCGAAAAACACTGTATCTTCTAATATATAAAATAGAAACCGTGTGGTCGTGTGGGTGGGTGGGTGGACATTCAAAATGGTCGTGTGTGTGGTTTAGGGGCCATTCAAAAAGGACGTTTGGGTGTGATTTAGGGGTCGTT
>JAQGBX010001721.1:0-23420 GCA_034698745.1 Megaphyllum sjaelandicum | reverse complement strand
AAATTTCATGGCAATCGGATGAGTGGTTCAAGAGCGCATAAAGGACACACACACACACACACACACACACACACACAGACATTAATTTTTATATATATAGATTACTAAGCCAATCAAATTTTACTAACATTTCTCCATCACGTTTTTTAAACAGATTAGGAACTTTTAACATTAATTTCATCGAGATTTGAATGATTTTTTAATGTACAGTATTTTTAAAATTATCAGCTAAATATGAATGCTAAAGACAATTTCATGAATCCTCAATTATCGTATTCCTAAATACTTATGTCCGAAAAAATCATGAACACTTACATTACAAGAAAAATAGTGCATATAGTGTACTGTATAAAAGTCGCAATTTTTTTTCTCGCATCGCATTTTTTTCTTCAAATCTTAAATTTCATGATTTCAAATTAATCAAAAAATTCAAAATTTACAACGAGCTTGCTGCGTTTCCCTTATCATACTGCGCAATTCCTTCAAAATTAATATAGTTCATTCCCATTTTCTGATTTAACAAGGGTGTAAATGTGTTCCCCTTACTGTTTAGGTTACTAGCAATTGCTGCATCAACGCTCGAATATCGCATTTCGTTTCCAATTGCGGCATGTGGATCGGCACAATTTGTAGTTGCGGTGATATACTCTGGCCAGGTAGTCTTAAGTGCATCGTCATTGCTGAACTTATATTCAAGCCCATATTTCTCCTTCAATATTTTAAGTCGCGCCTCTTGCTTGTGATCCCATTGGTAGAATGGGAATTCCACAGCTTTTATATGCTTTATTTCACGTATTTTAAACAGATGTTCCAAACCATCAATGACCGCTGCCAAAATGTGCTTTTCAATAATGTGTCCAAATTGACCAGAAAAGAATCCACTTCCATATTTAAGAAATTTTAGAACTACCTTCTCTTCTGCAGCAGACAATGCTGTATCATCCATTGAGCTTTTTCCAACACATTCCTCAATAACCTTTTCTTCAGCAGGCAATCCTGCTGTATCATCAATTAAGCATTTACTATCACATTCCTCAACTACCTTTCCCTCTACAGCAGGCGTTTCTGTTGAATCCTCTAGCTTGCGTTTCCTTTCACATTGTTCAACTTTTTTGTCTGCTACTGCAGTCTCTCGCAAGCATTTTCTATCACATTCCTCATCAACAAAACTATCAATAGCAATTCCGCAAAGCACAACGTCATTAGCCACGAATCTTTTGTAAGCTAAGGTATCGAAAAAGACTTCTCCAGTCTGACGCGAGAAATAAGTGCATACATAGCGCTCGGATTGAATTCTTTCAACCTGCTCAAATGTCTTTTTCTTCTCTCCGACGACCTTTTCGAAAATGAAGTCATCCAGTTCACCAGATAAAAAGCTGTTTTCCCTTCCATTGAGCACCAATCGGCCAGAATTATATTCCATTTGAAACTGGATGCCAGCCAAGTCACAGACATAAACTTTGGCTTTCTGAGGAACTGCATCTAAATGAGACGGATATCCGCCATAATGGGTCGTTTCATCACTGCCAACAATAACGCATTGCCGTACTAAGTCTTTCAAACTTAGTACTAGAGGTTTGTTTTTAGGTTCATAGTTCGTAAAATGTATTTTCCCTGAAGTATTCCATGGTTCGTTCCGACTGAGGATTTGTAGGTCCCACAAAGTTATTTTGTCATTTAATATTTTAGTGTCCAGGAGGAGTTTATCTTTACCACCGTACACCTCGACTTTCACACCTTTCAATAGTGGCCAGATTTTCTCCAAACTTTCTTCCACCCATTTTGGTGCATAGATTTTTACGTTATCGCAAGCACAATTATTGTACAAGCTAATGTCCTGGTCATGCCTCAGAAAGGCTTTACAAACGGTTATTGGTGGCTGTTGCTGAGAGCTCATTGCTGTGAATTGGATTGCCACAGAAATGAAGAAAGGCGACAACTTTCCAAACTTGCAGAACCCCCTGAGCTGCAAGGAAGATGTAAGCCATAATTAGACCTAGTAGGAAGTTTGGACTTGTTGCTTAGATGTAAAAACTGCAGCAATGGGATGCTAAGTTTGCTAAGCGAACGTGTACATGACAATTTGCAGGTGAAAGGCGATTTAGATTGTAAATTAGAAACCCTTAAATTGCACACAACCATCAGTGAAGAGCATAAAGTAGGGAATGGATGGTGCAAGAAAATAAACAAGTAATCACTATCACGAGTGATTTAAGCCTTAAGGCCATCGTTCTTACTAAAATTAAATTATTCCCCCTAGATCTACACTTGAATAAAGGGTAAGGCTTAATTCAGGACCTCTAAAAGTTTACCTATACTACACAGCTACTGTATGTAAATTCTGATTACAATTTGCTCCATGTGACATGTGAGGCGTCCAGAAAGAATGCAGGAAACGTTGGAGGGAAAATTCCCGATTCGTGTTATTCTGAAGTTTTAAACGTTAAATTTACTGTAGGGCCAAGCATCAAATTAGAAAGCTGTAGGACGTAGTAAAATTAGTGCGATGTGTGTATTTGAAAAATTTATTTATCAATAAAATAGCCACGTTTGACATTTTCTTTTTAAAATTGGCGGCAATCATGCATTACACGAATGCATGAAGGGAAAGCTCGCCGCTTTTCCTTGAGAATTTTACCAGTTTTTAATCTGCACCGATGTTTTCCTGCCAGGCATTAATGCAATGCATGGTTGCAAACATGCATGATACCAATGAAATGTCAAATGTAACTTAATTTGATAATGATAATTAAATGTCGCAAAATGCACACATTACACAATTTTACAAAGCTCTACAACTTTCAAATTAGATTTTTTGCCAACGATTAACATGTTAACATGAGCCGAAAATTTGTAGTCCATGGAACGTCAAGTGCGATGTATTTTGAGGAATCCTCACATGTCATTTGTCACGTGTAATCGGATTTTACTTTACAGTTACCATGTGTAATTTGAGAGCTCCTGAATAATGCCCCGCCCTGTATAACCCTCAATCGCACAAATTTTAATTTAATTTATTTAATTAAGGGGGGGGGGCATTATGCAAATTAAATCAGGACTACCGTAAGCAGTCTGCTCATGATGGACCTCAACATCACAATTATGTTATATTTCGATATTTGGGAACTTAACGAGGAGAACAGGATAGAAAGATGGTCATGGCCGATTTAATATAGGAACTATTCCAGCATTGGTTTAAAGGGATTGTGGGAAACCATGAAAAACCACAATCAAGGATTGCGACATGGAAATCCGACTCGCGTTTAGCGAATGCAATGCGATGCGAAAGAATGCTAACTACTCAGCCACCTAGCTTGGAATAAAAGAAACATTTACAACACAAATAAAGCAAAAAGCTAGCTCACAATGCCTAGCCATGACGTCCTTTACCAATGGAGCCTAGCGAATTTTAATTTTCAATTCTTTAACCTGTAGTCAGTATATAGCACCATTTGGCAGGGATGGTTCATTATATAAATTAAGTCAGACTAAGCAATCTGGTCATGACCGATTCAATATAGGAACTATCGCAGCATTCGTCTGGAGGAATTGTGGGAAACCATGAAAAACCACAGTGGAGGATAGCCGACTCAGGAATCGAACCTGGGTTTACCGAATGCCAGACGAGAATGTTAACTTCTAAGCCACCTTGCTCGGTATATATGATTATGATACAGTATATATATTTATTGATTATGGTATATCAAGGTACGTGTATCTTATCTGTTGATAATAACGCAGTGATCATAACAATAATGTCACATCCGGTACGTCCCAACGAAGAATTCAAAACGAAAGTACAGTATATCACAACATTGACTCGTAACATGCAAATTAGAAATGTTTTAAACTTTAATAGAAAAATATACTAGCTAGGGCACTCATAAGCAGGCAGAAGCTATAAGCAGCTAGGGCTTTACAAGAAGAAGACAGACGCATGCATAGTGCAAGCTATAGCACATGCAGACACGCCCTATGCATAAAAAAACGATTTCAAATTGTTTTAAATATGACATCAAATAACACGGGTTTGAACAGGTATAATATAAAACCATCAATGAAATAGATATGCGCAAGTTTTAATACATTCGTGGATGTTCGAACCATCCATGGGATTTGGGAAGGGTTGGTCCATGCATGGTCTCACTTGCATGAGCATGCATACCGTTGAACGATGGAGTTGGGTCATGTTCATGCAAGAATAATGATCAAAAATTTGACATGACATGCTTAAGCTTATTTTTAAGCAATAGACTACAACGCATATAACAAAATATTAAAAAAAGTATTTACCATTAGTTATTCGATCAATCTTCTTCGTTGTAACCGCCGAAATCACCAGCACGAGTTCAACTTCGGGTTTCTCAGTGTTGTCAGATCACTTTGAAAATAAATCTCTATGAAAATTTACTACGTTATTTTTAAATATTTAACAATTTTAATTCATTTAGAATTCTATACATACCATTTTTACGTCCATTTAACTATATTTTAGCTTTAAATGAAACCTATTTTATTTTATGGCGATAAAATTTAAAACATGATATTTTGTAAATTCCCTGTATCTTCTATCACTGTTTCGCGCGTTTCAGAACATTCAGAATTTGTCGAGGAATTTGTGCTCTTATGTCATTCATAGTCTAGGTTTATCTTTATATACCTTCAACTTTGAGTGTTATTATGGAATATTTTTGTGATTCTAAGTTACTATATATCATCATTCGCTAGTATTAAAAGTCATGGTGAAATGCTGTGTTCCTGATTGCACGTCCAGCTCCTATAATGCAAAGCAGAGAGGTGTGCGATTCCACGAATTTCCCAGCAATATCGAAATGCGGGAAAAGTGGATAAGTTCTCTGATGACATTTATAAACAAGGCAGAATGGTCACTAAAGGATCGGTAAGTTAATATATTTTAGTGTGCAACTTTGGAGCAGCTAGCTAGATGGCATGTATGTGGCCATGCATGCTTCAAGACGTACAAATATGCCATATCAATCTCTTCTGATGGGTGTCCCCATACAATCCGTTTCATTGACATATTCAGCATATTGATTTGCCATATTTTCTGTTTTGCACATGTGATATGATAATATATGTAAACGTTATTGTACATTAACTTGTAGGACGAGAATATGCAACTTGCACTTCAAGGTGGATGATTATAGGCCATGTCAGAAAAAATCAGTGCTCTTATCACACGCAATCCCCACCATTTTCCCGAACGACCTATGCTGGCCGTCGATCGCATTTCCAGATCAGAGTTTAGGTGACATACGTGCCAGTGGAGAGATCGACCCTGTAGTCGCTGGTCCAATTGTGGAGTATGTGGAGTGTATTCCGGAACACGATTATAGATTTCGACTGGGTTGCCCAAGCGATAAGCGAGTAAGACTTAGCGACGTTGTTCGCTTTGATGAGGATGTTGCCGATGTTGTGCCCCAACGTGATGCTAACATTTCTGCAGACGCTTGTCATACTTTACCCACGGAAATCTCGAGCAATCACGATACAAAGAGTGAATTAAAAGGTATTTGTTTCTTGCTGATGAAGTTGGACTAAGCCTCTTTTAAATAAGCTCTAATTGTTTTTGTCTATGGTTTACAAAAATGACAGGATAATTTTTTTTTTGCTGCGATCTTGAAAACTTCAAATTATTTAAAAGCTATTTTACGTATCTGTTTTGTTGTTTGATCATATCATTTATTTCCACAATGTATTGCAGAAATCCCAACTGATAAACCAAACATTATAGGAAGGCCTCCACGTTCAACACAAGAACTGCGAGCATTGTTAAAAAGCAAAGACAAGAAAATCTGCCGTTTGAACAAAAAAATCTGGCGCTTAACCACTAAAGTTAAAACGTTGAATAACCAAATTGATAAAAAAAATGGAAATTCCAAGCTGCGCCTCTTTGAACTAGTCGAAGAAATACAACAAGATGCTGCTACAGGTAACAATGTAGCTGCTCAGTTCTTACTGGACCAAATACTTGCTTATGGCAGAAAACTTCCAAAATACAGTGCCGCAACTTTAATGAGCTGTACAACATGGCGTTCAAAGTTTCGGAAAGGTTACACCTACGTGCAGAAGTCGGGATTGATGAGGCTTCCGGAAAGAACCACACTATTGAAGCACATGGTACCGAGAAAGACAAAAGCTGAAGGTGATTCATTACTTGAAGGGCTGCTAAATAATTCAGAGACTGAAATTTGCAATGATGAAGAGACACCTCCATTTGGAAATGCAGATGATATCTCAAGTTTGTCAACAAAACGCTCTATTATTCCTTCAGAACTTATGACAGTTTCCTCGCACCAGGATTTGCACGCTGGTTTACTTTCTTATGAAATTAGATATCCATCCATGGGAGAAGTTTTTACACCTGAAAGTATGTGAACCCTTTCTACTGAGCACATAGGCCTACATGTTTAAGGGATGGAAGTCCCCCTTCGTAGGCAAAATTTTCTGGCATTGATAATTTAGTCTCTTAGCAAAAATATGCCAACGTTGAAAATCCACAAGACAAATAAACGGAAGAGCTGCCACTTTGAGATTTACACATTCTCAAAATTTCATCATTTTTGACCAGGAGTGACTGCCACAACCATCTGTACCAGTTCTTAACCATTATGAAGCACTCATGTAAATTTAAAATTAGTTTTGTGACTATCATCACAATATACATAATATGCTCACTCCGTGTCAGCACCTTTGATGTTCTGGTGGCCAAAACACTGCAGGGCTGCCCTGGTATTCATGATTACAATCTCGCCCTCCGCTTGTAAAAAGTCATAGTCAATGATATGGGTGGGGCTTCACTGTAATAATAATGACAGAATTCAGGTAGTGAAGCGAACGCAAAGCCACCTAAAAAAGTACCAAGTGAACATACTGATATTACGTATGCCGTGAAATCATGCGTATTCATGAAATATATTAGAAAATGTGTAAAAATAAAACTTTTGGCAAAGTCAGTTAAAACAAATGTGAATGGGTCGTTCTTGCAATTTTCACAATCTTTCTAGACATCATTAAATGAAACTGTTTGGAATGCTGTGTGATCATGTGTGTGATATGCCACTCCTGTTGAGGAATCGCCCACACATAGACGTTTCAATAAAACGTCGTAAAGTGGGCGTTTGTGACTAAACTTCCTTTATAACGCTAAGGACATTTTTCATGTTTGGGGCGTCTGACCGTCAGGCTGCAAATAGCAAGAATTATGGTGAAATATGAATTAGTATGTTTATAGACAGGTTTTAACAGAATTTATACTTTACTAATAAAATGTCTTACCGGTAGGCAAGTAAACCCCAAAAATGTCATAACAGCAGCTGCAGGATTCTTAACCGCATCTTAACAATCCAAGACACAAATTATTCCTAAACCGTGTAGCTTCTCAGAATTTTATTTTGTTAGATTTGTTTTAAAAAGATGAGATTGCACACAATCTGTGCAATTACAAAAAAGAATTTTATCAACATACAACAAAATGATATTATGCATTTTCAACAAAGGGTTAATTATTATACAGTGTATATATTGTATATATTATTAATGATTTAAAAAAATAATTGCTCAGGTTTCTTTTAGTAAAAGCAGCAACACATATTCATATTGAGTCATCCAATAAGTTATACCCTGTATCAATGCCAAATGTTACCCTTAGCAGCTATGGAAACTTAATTATTTATTTGCCCAAATGACCAATCAGTAATCTTCAAGATTAATGATTATTCCAAATTTACATTTTTTCCAAACTGGTTTCCGCATTCAACATACAGCTCTGACACTAATTATCTGAAGACTCAACACTTATGGACAATTTTGTTTTACTGTATCAAAAATTAACGCCAGTTTCTTTCTATGACATTGCTAAGTTCAGATACTGGCTCTATGATTAGTTCAATACTAAACCAGCCTATTTTTTACTATTTTATACTATTCGTAACTATGGAGAATATTTTTTGCTTGATTTCTGATCTGATCATTTTTTTAAATGAAATTTGATTTACATATATTATAGCAGAACATATTGGACAACCCAATATTTAGGGCTATTTTTCCTAAGGAAAGTTTCATGTACATTTGAATAATAAGGGAAATAATCCCGAACCCTTCTAAATAAATAAAGAATTCCTGAACATGAAGCTCTGCCAAAACTTTAAGATTGTTCCCGTCCTTTACCTATTCTTTACTACTATGGTTACAATCCCGAAATTGTTGTAGAACTCCACAAGGGAATTTCCCTTTAAGAAGAAAAATAAGAGTTAAGACCTTCAAGTCTGAATTTTACTTTTATAATCAGTGTACGAAAATAATTAAAGACAATTTTACCCAAGAATCAAGTTTCACACCTTTGGCACTTTTTTTTTGGTAAAAATATTATTGTGCAAATAAGGTTGTTACATAAAAAACACGAACAATTTTTAAAGATATTTGGACAATATACAAAAACGATGAGTTGTGAAATGAGAACACATATGTATACTATCAATCCTGTTCCAATTTAGAATTTGGTTTTTTTTTCTCAAAAGTTGAGATTCATCAACAGACACTCAAAACCCATTTAAAAACAGGCAAACTGCTCTAAGAAAATAAGGCATTCATTTCATGAGCGGAAGCAAAATTTGAGGATGTAAATTAAAATAATGTTCTATTTCTTAAAAATCCTGTATATATTTTGTGGTTGGTTATATCTGATACCGTACTTGCATAATACCGGATGCAATGGCTATACTTCATACAGTACATTTCTATAAAAACTACATCCATAGATTTTTAATAAAAAAAAGTACCTGAACATCTTCATTTTGACTAATTACATGTATTCACAAGATCTTGGCAATGATGAAATGCATGCAAAAATTAATTCAGATGCTTGTACTTGGTGAACAGGTTGTATAAAACACGCAGTGTAGATTTAAGGTCCAAATTTACAACGTCTAAAATAAAAATTGAATTTAGAAAGGTACTCCAACTTTACATTTAATAAAATCAATTTACACTGAGTAATTCATGCCCACCCTCAGGTCTTGCTTTGGGTTTAGGCAAACCTGCATCCTGCATCAATTCAAAAGCAAATGCCACATTATGGACCTGTTGGATCATAAAAATAAAACATTAGCAGTGCAAGAAAAAAATACATTATTTAATGGTGTAAGTAGAGAGTCGGAAGATTACTTTTTGATCAAATGTTGTTGGTGTGGTTGTAATGCAGTACAAAGGCACAAAGTAGCCTTCCAGTAGGCCCATTATTAAGGACAAATAAACACCATCGTGGAATTGGGTGTCCAAATCAGCCACTTCCAAATTAATCTTGTTGAGGTGTTTATTCACAAACGTTATGAGAGACTATAATTGTTTCAAAAATATTCACTATGAAGCTTTGGTTATTGACTCACCCCAAACAGGAAGTTTAATATGCCAACAAGGATGTAGGCCCATTTGTATTAAAATCTTTCAGTCACAATGAGGCTGTTCAACGGCAGGTTTCAACACAAATATTTCAATGTAAACCGTGCCCACAATTTCCCGTGCAATGTTAAAATGGGAATGTCATGGTGAAGAGCCAGACTAGGAGTCTTTAAGTTAACAATTACCCAATTCAATAAAGCTTACCTTTTTTACAACTTGAAGTTTATCTGGGGCATGGTCAAATAGAGTGTCAAATGCATCTCGTTCTGGAAAATGCATAATTAAGCATAATTTTAAATATTGAAGACTCCCTATACTTTACTATATACGAGTTTTTACGGACAATAAGTAACATTTTGTATAACGGTGTGGACACATTAACAGCAAAAAAAATCTAGAAATCACTTTAATAATAAAAAATGACATACCGCAGCGCAAGCCCAAATCACTATAAAAGTTGTAAAATAAACATTATCAATTATTGTTATTAGATTGACCAGTAACAATATATTTTCTGACTATCAAGTAACACTTACTCATAGGTGGCAGTAAGTTCCTCAAGAACTGTTCTTGTCTGCAGAATACCATCAGCTTTCTAAACAGAAATGAGACTCTTTATAAATACGCTAATTAATAAAAATTGGAATTTTGTAATTCAAGCGCAATGTTATTAAAAAAGGTCTTTACCCGAACAACAACAACATTGATGGCAACCTTTTCCGGGAGACGCACTGGAGCGCGAAAGTGCCTAGCCAGAGCTACCAGCAAATGAATGATGGCAACAACGTTTTTGGTATGAATAGCTGCAACAACATGAAAAAGTATTACCTTTTTAACAATTTGAGCAAATTATAGACTGTCATGATGGGTGGCTAAACCAATCTAACCATCCACACTCCATTTAAGCTGATTCCATCGACCTAATCCAAGAACTCTTTGAACATTGTCAAGTACTGTTCTCAGTTTCTGTTTTTGACCCTCCTCTGATTGGGTCACCTCAACAACATCTATTCGATCGTTGGTCAATTTCTCTGTTCGACAAGAGAGGAAATCATGATTAAACCATAAATGATCAGGGTGGTGGGAAAAACAATAAATACAATGGTGAAATAAAACAATTAACTAACCTAAAAGTTTTTGAAGAACCTGTCCATCTGAGCACAGTAGGGAAAAAGAGAAATTTTTAAAAAAGAATTCACGCGCATAGCACATACAATAAGAGAGGGCTTCTGAATCTAGCAATTCAGCCAGAACACATACCGTATAAATCCTCTTCGATATCTTTGACAATAATGCGTTGATCAGCCAACTCATCATTGATCCACTCAATCAAAATCTCAATAAGCTGTTTCAATTTGGGATCGTCATATGATTGTGGTTCAATCATGGACCTCTCTTCATTCTCGTCTAATCATTAGAAAATATGAATGGAAATCTTATTACCGGTATCAATTCTACAAACTTTATGTAGGCCTAATTCTTTACATCAAGCATCCAAAAATTCCCAATAATTAAGATCTCAATTATGACCTCTACACGATTTGTTATTAGTAATGCCCATCACGAAACTTTAAAAAATAAGTTCTAAATATAGGAAATTGACTTAAAACAACATGAATTAAGTTTAAAATTTAAATTATAAACTGACCAATAAATTCCACATACAGTAGGCCTATATGGTGACTAGGTTGGTATACAACATTAAAAGGACATCTTATACTGACGACCTTCAACGAATACCGACTGTAGTTTAAATATGGCGCATCTTACCCATAATGTAATCCTGTGGTGGTAAATCAGGAAAACTTGGGCTTCCAGGTGAATCAATTGCATTTTTACCTTCTGCTTGGACCTCTTGGACTGAAAACAAATATTTGCTGTTAAACAGATTGAACATTATAAGAAATAGTTACAGTATCTATAAATGGGTCAGCCACACGAAGATTCAATTCTAATATGGCACATTTATGCTGGAAGGTGCCCTAATTATATCGAAGAATGATCTCAACAAAAAACCCACTCATGAATTCAAAAATAAGTATGAAACAATCATCTTAATTACAACATCATGAAGTGATATTTACCAACACTATCCGCCATTGTGTCTCCCTTTATTACTAATCTTTAAAAAATCTTTGAAAGGAAATGTCATTTTGAAAGGAAGTGGTATATAGCCCGTTATTGTGAATTCCTTGTATGGCCAGAAAAAATGAATTCCCCTAATTTTCAGAAATGGAACTCATTGCATTGTTGTTAAGCATCCGGTTAATCGTCAGATTTGAACATAATCACATTTGATTGCAATTTATAGTGCCATTTTGAAACAGGCAAGATTATATTTTTCTACAGTCTGCATTCTTAATTTGAGAAAAGTTTACTTTTTTTAAACACTAAAATGTAGAAGCTCTAAAGTTTGCCAATAATCTGAAAAGAAAACAAGGAGTGTATTTAAGTTATCGACAATATCGAGTGATTTCAATGGGTAAATATGCTTTTGACATTTGCAAAAAATGCAAAACTTTTTTTCAAATATTAGTTAGATTTCAATTTAGATATCCAATGGGCATGGATTAAACAATACGCGTGTTTAGTTTAAATTACGGCAACAGCCTACTTAATTAAATTGTTATTTAACTGAATTTGAATCCATCTTTTTGAAATTCATAATATCCATGTGCTGTTACAGTTTCTTTAAAAAAAAATGGCCACATCCTTGTTTTGACCTGCATGTGGCTTGATTAATGTTTTATACATTTCACATACAAATAGACTAAAGGTAATTTTTATTCAATATTTTAATAACTTTGTACATGATACAAAGTTTGTGTGCAATAATTGAACCATGAGGAACAGGTGTGAAATTTTCCAATTTTTGGCATCTTGTGGGCACATAAGTTCCACTTTTTATTTCTGTTTTTGACTTTCAAATAATAAGGGAATCTCAATCTGAATAACAAATAGGAATAGATTTTGATCAACTTAAAGCTGGCACACTGAGTGAAATGTAATGTACTGATCAACAAGTATTACACTTCTGTGAGCAAGGTTATGTCCACAAGTTATTATAAAATATACTATTTTTAGTTGGAGTACTCAGAAATTTAATCCTGGAAACTCTCATATCTCACAAGCTAACCATCACTGCAATAGACTAAACTTTTCCAAAAAAAACTGTTTCTGTGCTTATCAATTTTTTTTTTGCATTACAGGAAGGAAGTGGTAACTGGGATGATGGTCGACACTAAAGTGCTTTTTAAAGCCAGTTTTCGAGAATTTTCTTAATTTAACCATGATGTGGAATGATTCATAACACCCGGAGTTTGTAGTTTTGTTCTAGCCCCAGGATCACTTCGACGTGAGATATTGGGATATATTCCACATTGTCACAAGTATCTGCTTAGTTTCTTCTTGGGAACTCCGGCAGGCTTCACATGCCACAGAAGATGCTTCATTTCACTTTGGATCTATGATTATCCTTTCTTCCTGGCTGTTTAGGAGGGGCTAGGTCTCTATAGGCCCATCTATCATCCCAGATTTTCTTCTGAAATGTTTGGGCATAATTGGAAAACGGTCAATGGTCTTCCACTGGACCGTTTCTCTTGATGCATGCTGACTTTAACCATCCTTGTTAAATTTTGTTTGTGCGGACTCGATCCGCCTAAGGTAAGTATTTTTCTGACTTTTTTAAGTACATTAACTACAACCAAAGCAACTATAAGCCATTTTTATAACGCATTAACATGGATTTGAATTATGGACATAATTTTGATCCTCATGCACATCTTCTGGACAACAAGGTACAACAATCTGATCAAATCTGACTATTTGACCTAGTAAAGAAGAAGCTTTCACTTGTTTTTCTTGGGCCATCTAGATCTGCAAGCAGCTAAGGATATTATAAATGTTAGATCCTATAAAATTTAATTTATTGTATATGTAATAAACGTACTGTGTATACAACGTAATTCAGACTTATGCCATTTAATCCAATACTTAAATTATAAAACAATCAGGTAGATACTTAATTTGTATAAGAAAGCATGCGCTGCACCCTAAGTTTATAACCAACGCTGCTTCCTTATTTGGTCATGCAAACTCTTACATGATGATAGCCACCCACTTCGACCTACAAACTCCCCAAAATCCGAAGTGTAAGTTTACGTACCTTCTTTGATTTTCTTACGCCTTCCTAAAGTGCCAATGAAATCCAGAAAGGATTCATCTTTCTTTTTCGTAGGAGTCGATGGTGGTCTCGGAGATTTTGGACGAGGTGAAGCCATCTTCTAAGCTGCCAAAATGATGGAAAAATAACTAACTAGAGCTAGAGGAACACACTCATAGCCCTACTGAAAACCAGCAAAAGTGTGACTGATAAAGAAGTCGACTTGACACCAATTTACGATTTTCCGGAGGTGGATTCATCGCCCACTAGAGAGCGGCCATGTTTGGACACACGGTTTAGAAAGTTAACATTGAAGATAATGGATGTTTTGCATCTTTTAAAATTAGTTTTCATTCCTTTTTTTTTTTAAGTTTTAGGAATTGTATTAAGTGGTTGATGGGGAGCACAATTTTAGAAATCTAATCTTAAAAAAACTTATCCGGATTAAATATATTATTAAACGTAATTCAAATGCAATGACTAATTTACATGTAGTTTTCATTCCTTTTTTTAAATTTTAGGTAAAAGTGATTGATGGGGGAAAAAAATAAAAAATGTAATTTAAAAAACTTCTTAAATTAATAATTAATATCATTTTATAAATTACATATAATAAATACATTAATATTAAAAGACGATAACTAAATTTTGTTTTATATGTATCGTTATAATTAATAGTTTCAATCATTTGGTTTGGTGAACATTTACTATTTTTCTTACATAAATACATGTATTTAAGTCCTTTTTTGTCTGTTAACAATTATATTGGCCCACTTAAAGTGCAATTGATAAGTAACAATTTAAAGTTGTAAACATTTACTATTTAAGTCAACAATGAATCGATTGTGATCAATGCAATCATTTGATTTGGTGAACATTTACTATTTTTCTTACATAAAGAAAGTCCTTTTTAACTTTTTTTTTACTTGTTCACAATTACATGGACCTCATAAATATAGCAAATGATAGGTAATAATTTAACATTGTTAAACATTTACTATTTTAAAAAATATGTAATATTTGTCAACATTGCAGCCCATAGTTTTCAATATTTAATTTTTACATTATTAATTACTAGCGGTAAAACCCGGCCTTGCTCGGGTAAAAATTGTGTTATGATTTTCTAACCCCTTTAATGCGATCAAAAGTTATATTTAGCTGTCCTTTGGCTCCAAAAGATGGCGCTATATGACCTGGATACATTCCGGATGGGGGACGGGAAACCTGTTCGACGGAGTTCGCGCTCCTGGGGTGTGTGTCACGAACGGCCAATCATACGGACTTGTCAATCTCAAGCAAACAAACAAACGTCAACAGGATTGGCTAGCCTCAAAAACAAAATGGCGTCGTTTTCTATTTTTATATAGATAGATGTAGATCTATAATTATGCAATAATTTTGCTTATCCTTAATTACTCCAAAACTGGCCATTTTGTCGAGTTTTGTGCGGCCGTCTGAGTGATATATTGATGGAAAAAGGTCAAAACTAATTGTACATAAAACCTCATGATATTACACTTAAAATTTTAAAATCATGTCTAAAACCGGAATATGTCATGGAAAACTCAATAAATATCGCAGCTGGGCATTTTATTCCTGGAAATTCATTTTGGGATATATTAAAAAGCTTCTATTAAAAAGTTTTTAATTCGAATTTTTAAATTCTTATTTTTCTAACTGGTATAATTTTTTAAAATAGTCCAAAATGTAAATTTTTGACAATTGTAAGGTGCTACGTACCTATCGATTGCATTTTAAGTGGTTTGTCAGATGTTATGTACAGCATGTGGAAGACAAAAACACAATTTTCAAATACGTTAGAAAATGGTAAATGGTTGAAAAAACAAAATGCAGTAATCATCATAAAGATTTCACAAAATTCAATTTAGTTATTGCATTTAAATTGAATTTTTAATTTTATACCTAAAGTTATTTTTGAAAAGTTTCCCACTAACAGCGAATCGCTGGTAACAAGATCCAGTGTAATATTGAAAATTTGCATAATCATATGATAGTAACTAGGAAGTGCAAATACTGTTTTAAAAATTACTGAAATTTTAAAAAGTGTGATCTAGTGATAAATTAATGAAACAATGAAGTTTTGTATTCATTTAAAATGGACGCATAGGAAATTTTAAAATGTGAAATTCACAATTCCTAGTGATTACCTTCGTTAAATTTTAAAAAAATTGATTTTATGCATAATTTAACCTATCTATACTTTCCATTGAGAATGTACAGCTGGTTGACCTAAATTTTGTTCTCACAAAATTCAATTACAAGAGAAATTAGCATTTTTTTTATATTGGTCTGTTGGTCTTTAGAGTATAAGTCTTGCTTAAGTGTGAGAATATGATTGAATTGTTAGATTTCCACTTTTATAGCAAAAACATAATCAACGGCTAATTTATCTCAAGCAATGGCGCAGGCAATGCTTTCCCTAGAAAAAATAACTAATAAACTACGCATTTTGTTCATTTATAACAATTTTCATTGCATTTTAATCAAATAAAGTTAAATCATCTAGACGATTGTTACTTTGGTGGTAGTTAACGTCTATTTTAGAATCAATTATTCACTGTATCAGCAGAAAATCGAAGATATATTCACAAGCAACACCATGAGAGAGAAAAAAATAACAAAAATATAAATATCACATAAAACTGTAGCGGAAATAGTCGTCTGTTTTCCCCGCTAGTTTGGAAAATTGTCTTTTTTTCAAATCTTACAAGTAATGTACTGCAACAGGAGTAATACAGTGACAAAAAATACATAAACCTTATGTACAAGTATTCAATGTATACAAATTCATAGTTGGGATGGAGGAATTATAAAAACGGGGAAGTGCTTGCTTACCACTGATCAAAAAGGTCTTTCAGCGTCCTTTTTACAGAGTTTCGCATTGTATCTGTCCAATTAATGTACAACTATTTTACAACGAAAATTAACAATGATAAGTAAACGTAACAAAAACAAAAGAAAAATTAAGACGTACTATGTAAGGGCAAGCCAGGGATAAATCACAACTTCGTTGATTATTAAATGACAACTGGCAGAACTAAAATTTACATTCGACCTTGCAAACTCAACAAAATATTCCATAGAAACTGCCACTCTATATCTTTGCAATAAATAAGGAAATTTTAGAAAAATATGGAGAAAAATTAGAGACTGGTGTGATTTCAAAGGAAAGCGAAGGTATTAAAAGAAGCAAGCAGCAGCAGAAGAATAGAAAAAAGAAAGCATAAAGTGTTGTAACGACCATTTTACCATGTCTAATGCACTGTTTTACATTTGCAATGCTTGAAACAGTGTTAAACTGGCAGGATGTACTCCACTAGCAATGCTCCCCTCAGGGACCCCGTTGATAGTCTGCATGTTCAAGTTGAGGCACAAAAGTCTTCCAAAGACTTGACGATTGAACTGAAACTGATAAAAGTAGAAATAATCCAGGCATTTAGTGGGCCATTATGAGATAGTTGGAGCACGGTAAAAAAGGCCATCGTTTGAGAGCATAAAGAGGCCAGCGTGGTATTGGGCAATTCGTTTTTTTTTTGCCATACAATCACAGCGCACTTCGAATACAGAAGGGGAGAATAGCGTCAAGCAAATGGACACAGTCCCAATTAACGGCATTCGAAAACTGAGTATCTACTAACGGGTGTGGCTTTGATACAGCATTGGTCAATGTATACCCATACGTTTTTTTTTCTATTTGATAACTGCTCTTATCTCATCTATTCACCCTGCATAAGATCGATTTAAAAAGTACAATTTCTATATTAATTTGCACAAATATTTCCTACTCATTTCACAACCACATTTTCACCAGCAATTGCATTCTATTGCAATTTAGCAACAAAATTTGCATCATTATCATTGGAACTATAGCCAGAACCATCAAGTGCTACAAATTGATATTGTTTCCTATTAATTTTCAAAGACTGTGACAGTTCAAACTATAATAATAACGTGAGTACCAACTCTTGGTACTAACGTACCATTTGCCCGAAAAAAATTAATCATCTATTTAACGAAGAGTGGATTTATAAAAAGAAATGAAAAAGAAAAAAAATATGAAAGAAAATTTTTTCCTAGCTTTTCAACTACTCTGCATTATGTTATATAAGGTGGAATTTAAAACCAATTCCTACAATTTATACATCATCAAACAAGATTCAATTCATAATCAATGATAATATGGAAAATGTCCAAAATTACAGTGAAAAGTAAATTTATCTATAACTTATAAGTATATCTTAATTAATTGGCACTGGATAAAATTATCCAGATTTTAATTTTTGAAAATTTATACTTCCTAGATAAACTTGAATTTCATAAACGTGACAACAGCACCCTTAAACAAAATGTAATTTGTACTTTGGCCCCATAAAACCTACCATGACTAAATCATGTACCAGGGATATAAATTTGCTGATGTTAGATCATTATGTATGACTAAAAATTTCATTTATCGACATTTTTTTTGTCTGCATTTAACTGACTTACAGAAAAAAATCATCTATTTAGTATAAGTTGTTCAATTTTCACAACTCATTTTCCAAATAAGACGTGTCCACACGTTACCAGCAGTCGTGCAATCAAGGCTCAATTAACCTTCTCTTAGTTTAGAAACACATTTTCAAAACGTACTTCTAAATAGCATCTGCTGTAAAGCATTTAACTATAAAGGTTCACGACAAATAAGGCGCTTGCCATCAGGGTCCTAACAAGTGACTGCACTTACCTAAACCCGAAATGTTTAACAAGACGGAGTTTTTTTAAAACCAAGCTTCACAAAGTCGCACCCGAGATTAGAAATTCATGGGACCGTGCCAACTCATCTACTTGAGACTGCTTAATGGCGGTGCAGGAATTATGTCTAACGAGTGAGATCCCTGATCAGATCCACGGAAGGGAATTTCCGCCAGGCACATAAGTTTTCCATTGCTTTCCCCAGAAGAAGGTCACAATGATAGTGCCAATTTTTTCCTCGGGGACAGCAGCAACCAAATAAACCCAGAGTACACAATAAGCGTTCTATCACGTGGGCAGGGTAGGTGAACCTTGCATTTGCGATGGTCTCCGGAGTTCATCAATGGGTGATACGAATGTCTTGGTATTTTGGGACTTAGTTGCTGACAGCATCTTGAAGGGAATGGATGAAGGAGATGCTATTGGCAGGGAGGTGGATGCGACGCTGGCACATCCTTGACTACTGTGCTTGCCCGTCGTCGCTGAAGTTGCACCAGCTATTCTCAATGTCCCCATGCTGGTTACCCCTACAACTTGGCTGACTGAATTTGAAGACAATCCAATAGGAGATGCTTTGCCCGTGACTGGGGGCAAAGCAGTATTTGGATGAATGGAAGGCAAAGATGGGTGATGTTGGTGAGAGGATTTTTGGTTACTTGAACTCTTCATAGAAGAGTTTTGTCTTGACCCTTTTCCTGTAAATAAATAAAAAAATCATACTGTTGAAAAGTTTAAATTTTTGAAATGTTATTACAACAAACTCTCATAAATACTGCAACTAAAAAATTCATCCAAAGTTTGAATTGCTAACTTTTACACAAACATTTAAACACAATCATGAGAATGTTTTTAATGAACTTGAAAGCGAATATAAAAATTTAACTAATGCTATAAACAATGAATTCTAGCGTTTTAATATCAGTTTAAACTACGAAAAGTTTTTTTGGAATATTTAATAATAATAGAGCAGGCTTTAAGTTAATAAGACCATTCCATATAGCATCCATAATGAAGTTAAATTAATATTATCATCTGCTATTTTATGTTTAAAATCAACTAAAAGTTAACCAAACATGAAACATATTATACAGCACTATCATATCCAGATGGATCCATTTAAATTTTTGGGGCAAAAGAGTAAAAGTACATCGGCAATTCGGGCTTTTTAAAACAAGTAGCTGTTAATAAAGTAAGACTAAGTTGCACATTCTCAAAATATTAATCAGATATCCAACAACTTAATCGGTGTAATTGCTTGCATGGTAATGGTAAGTATAAACCACCTTATGGTATTATCATCTGAAGCATCCAAAAACCAGATAAGGAGAAAAACAAACCTTTGTGCTGTGTGGCATCACCATGCTGAACTGTTGTATCTGGACTATTTAAACTCGTATGATTTCCAGGACTTGCACTGTATGTGGCAGTGTTTGTAGGCAATATGTGATTGGTCAAATTTTTAGGATGAAGTGAGGTGATCGGCATTGAAGCTGGGGATGGTCCTAATCCGTTATGTAGCGGTGATGTTGAAGATGATAAATGGGGGCTGGCAGAACTCTGCAAATGAAAATAAATCATTGTATCAATGATTCTCACAAATATTTGCTTTCTAAAGATCATTTTTTTTCAACCTGCATAAAATATGTTGAATGTAAAACTCCAGACTTCCCGAATACAAGTTCTAGGGTGCCCAGAGTTAGAGGGATATTCACAATCAACCAGAATTACTTTGTTAATTAAAAGTAAACTTAAAAAAATCATACACGACTGCCAAAATTTGAAAAAATTAGACCGACATCAGAGTTTAAATTAAAAGTTCAAATAGAACTGATAATAAAACATCTTGCTAGATAAGTAACCTCTAAATCCAGGATTGACAAACTGGCTGCATATTGGGATTGGGCAACTAGTGTATGTGTATTTTTGGCATTTTGTGGCTTCTCTTCACACTACATGTGGTGAGAAGTGAAAGCTGCCGACGACAACAAATGGAATAACAATACGAAGTGTTGTGTAGATGAGTCGCACCAACAAAATCTGGAAAATGTTCTATCTAATGTACTTTTTGCGATAAGCAAAATATGAAGAATTTTAAATTTAGGAGCTTTATTTCACAAAAATAAGGAAACAGGACTCCCTCTGACTGCTGCAACAGTATACGAAATATAAGTAGGTTCACTCCGTGTCGGCGCCTTTTATGTTCTGGTGCGAAAAAAACTGTTGCGCCACCCTGTTGGTTGAAGTGATATCTTCAATATCCACCCGCCCTCAACCACGCCCTGCACTTGTAAACGAATCGTAGGTGGGCGTGGCTTTATCTTATGATATAACTTCAACCAAAAGGGCGGCGCTGCGCTGTTTTGGCACCCCAAAAGCGGCGAGTGCACCTTCTTATATTTCGTATTATGTGCTGTTGCTAACCTAAAATACCAGGTTCTGAGCACTGGTAGATATGTTTTTGGTTTTAGAACCGCAATTTGAAAATATCTAATTAAAAAAAAACCGAAAAGTTAGAAATCCATATAAATCTGAATCCTTAAGGTAAATAAATGATACATATAAGCTGCAAGGGTGTAAGAGCCCTTATTATAACTTATTCGATATAAATTAAACAATGTTTGGCAATTTTAAGTGGTTATAGAAAGTTGATATTCAAACAGTACAGTAGAGTAATATTAAAACTTTCACTGTAGATATAGTTTTTATTGATGTCTTAAACTTTATAATTTTTTAAAATTAAATTTCATCATAAATTAAAACTATCATAAGTAAGTTTTTAAGTTAAGAAAACGCATCCTACTATAGGGTTCTTTACTATCCGTGGGGACACGGACCTAACCCCAGTGGATGCGAGACTCATACAGAACAGATTAAAAGTCCATGCTTACCGGTCTAAAGTTTATGGAAGAGAGCTGGCCAGAATGTGTTGGAGACAAGTTGCTTGAAATGGCTGCAAGTGTCACATGATTATTTGGTGCTAGTGCTCCACTGAGCAGGTTAGCATTCGAAATTGCACCAAGGCCTGTCAACACCGTAGTATTATTCATGTTCCACTTATTAGTTGCAGGGGCAAGTGCCGGAGCAGAATGCAATCCGCTATTGAGCGACCTAGCAGATTTTGCAGAAGAGGAAGATTTCGTCCTTTTGGCACTCGTCACTTTCCCTTCTTTAGTGTTACAGGATATACTCGATGTTGACGCAGCAGAGGCACGATTAGGACCTGGAGTCAGTGTGGTGGTGATATTGCCACCGGGCGTTAGTGTAAGGGTTGGCGATGTGAGCCCAAGAGTCAACCCAGACACCGAACTTCGTATTGCCCCTGCATTTGTCACCGGAACGCAAGCAGTCCCACTAGTCCTCAACGACCCAGTTCCATGAGCAAACTGTCCATTCATTACTTCCATATTCGTTACAACCAAATTAATGTCTTTTAACGAATTAGCTGTGACACCCGTGGTGTGGTTGCGCCCTGCCTGAATTGTTGTACCACAATTGGGTATAACAAGCGGCGTTAGATTATTTTTGTTCGCACCTAGATGAGGAACACTGGCAGTCAACTGGGCATTAATGCCAAGAGGAAAAGACATAGACAAAAGCCCCGCGGGCGCCCCCGTGTGGGCAGAAACCCCGTGCAATTGTGCGGCACTGGGCTGAGAATGTTTCGGGACATTTGAAGCATTATTAGTAACATTATTGACAGAAGGATTGCACTTATTCGCATCTGACGCGGAGCTGCGTTTCCGCTTGGGAGGTGGGCCACTCCCTGGTCCTGTCCGTATACTCCCAGAACTATTTGGAGTCCTATTGATGTGATTTGTACTTGAACTGCCAGAACCAACACCGATCTTGTTCGGTTTGCCTTTGGGAGGACGATTTACCTTCCCAGTTTTCAAATGAGATGACTTAGAAGAGGCTGATACTATAGTCGGTGAAGCAGTTGTGCTAGTAACTCCGGATGATATGGACACCGCTGTCATTGTTGGAGCTAATGACGTTTGGACCGACGAGGTCACTGATGCCGGTACACCAGGGTGAAAAGGAGGAACCTGTTGCTCTCCCACTAAGAAGCAATAAGGATCACTAGGGTCTGAAGACTCAGGCAAAGGAGGCAGCTTCGATTCCACGCACAATTTTCTGAAAAAATTAAGTTCGAATAAGTTCAAAAACGATAATTTATAAATCTGTAATAGCCATTCATGCATGTGCTTTTTTTTAAACCCCTTGCTTTAAAATTGTGTCCAATTTAACAGTTCCCATAAAACTGTGATTTACAGCAATGGATTTAACCCATTTTATACATAAAAAATGTAATAAATGTTAAGAAAGAACACTTGTAATTCTGATTTTATATGAACTGGATGTGCATATATTTTGGCCAAGTGCCAGTTTCCAAATTTCAACCAGGGTTATCTGATCAGCTTTACCATATGTACATAATCTTCAATAAGGTCATTCATATTCACACCTGCCGCCAGTTTTATCAGATGGCAGTTTGAGTATATATACGGAGCCACTAAACGAACAATTGAAAACTATGAGGGGTATTCAATACGTTTCCGCAATAATTTTTTTTAAACATCGGTACAGATTTTAATGAAATTTTGAGAGAAAGGCATGCAAATGACATTTATTAAAAACATATTCGATTTTGGGAGTTGCAAAATTTTCCAATAATTCTGGGAATATGCAACGTGGTGGCTGGCATTTAAGCCAAAGCTTTCAAATCGACATTTCTGACAGACACTAGCTAAACACTTCTCTGAGCATCTTTCACAGTTGTCTGTTCTTTTCTGAACTTTTCAATCCACTCATAGACCGAACGTTTGGACATAACTCAGGCCTTAAAATTAAATACATTTCTGCTTCTGAAGTGTTTCAGAAGTTAAAAAAAAACGAACAACAGACTGCTGCTGAGCTACTATCGCCTCAAAAGTAGATCTTTTTTTCGAATGTTAAGCACGCGCACATTTTTTAAACTTTTAATGTTGAAATTTTCTTAGGAATGACAATTCAATTCAATTCAACTCAGTACCCTACAGTCAGCAACTAAATGCCATATGGTAGGGGGGTCAAGCCCATTTTT
>JAQGBX010001720.1:0-23429 GCA_034698745.1 Megaphyllum sjaelandicum | reverse complement strand
ATTTTAACGACTTTTAATCGCATTTACTGTACGTGTATATTAAAAGCAAGATTGGTTTTGACCGCATAGAATGTGGATTGTAGGTTCGTCGTACAATGCACTCGTTGAAGCAAGAAAAATGTCCTCTTTCTCAGTGGTTGTCAAAGAAATGGAGCGAGATAAATAATTTAAACATTTATTCACACTTTAAAAAACTTAGAATTTACCTCAAGGCGTGTCCTACTACTGTTTACAGTTTGTAGTGTGGCATTAAAATTAGCCTTCATTTCTTAATTACCAGTGAATCATTTCTAACAACATTGTTCTTCTGTGAAAAAATAATTACCGGTTTCACAATTTTTTTACTGGTTTCATCGTCACCCTGTACATTCTATCTAACATAGATGTTTAACATGGGGATACCATTAGTAAGCTGATAAGCCATGAACTTTAATTTGATCTGCATTAGCAATTTGGGTTTAGCCATAAGGAAAAATAATAAATTAAAAAAAACTCAAATAAATATTTGTCAGATTTATGAAGGCGGTGTTGAATGACTCCTCAACCTCCATGGCAGGATATCGTGCAGAAAAAAATAGACATTATTAGAGATTAGCAAGATGATGTGTAATCTTTCGTATCAACAAAACCTAGACCTAATCTACACTTAAGGTGCCTTGGCTCCCTCGAAGTATCTTGTTATCTCATTATCTTATTCTTAAGCCATTCGTATACCCTGTATGAACTTGTACTATGTAGCCTACTCACAGTTAATTGACAAAAATACATGAAATGCCATTGCATTATATTAGTTTTTCACTTTTGTTTTGCAAAACATGCCTGTATTTTTGTACAAGAAAATACTAATGATTTTTGCACAACATACGGTAGCTTACCCCTCTTGAAGTAGTTCATAAATAAATATCGACAATGATAGAAAAATATGGTAATATTCTCCTGTTTTAAAAAGCCAATTAAGGCGTACTCGCCTAGCTCATTCACAGTTGTTGTTAAAAAAAAACATTTTCATTTTTTAACTAAGCAAATAATACAAATTATACGAAATGGAATGTGAGAGGAAATGAAACGTCGTTTACAATGATTCCGCATTGCTATTTTATTTCTTAAAATAGGAGAACATTTTTTAAAAAAATCTCGTTGCAACGTCTATAAGTGGATGGGAATTCATTTCTTTCTGGCGTTTGTTTCGCTAAAACCGAAGCCTCTAACGAAGTCTTATCATTTATGATAAACTTTACGATCATTACAACTCGTTATTCTCATAAGGTGAACTAAGTTGACTGCAAACCACGTAACTGACCATGCACGAGAATATCTGCATAGTCGGAAATAATTGGCCATTGGGGAATAACGAGGAAAAACAAACTGTTTGAAGAAAAAAAAATCCAGCGATAAAGAAGTTGGTCAGTTGGTTGGCGCAAGTTCACGAAAATTAAGTTGCTATATAGACTCTACATGTACCTCGACCAAGAAGAGCTTTGTCACACAAGCTGCATACAAAGCAATTATTCGACTAGGGTAAAAATGCACGTTCAATTCTCGAAGAATCCGGTTCTACCTCCGACTGGGTAACCCTTTGGGTATCGCAGAATTTCATCTTATTCGATGAAACGATAACGGAACAGCGTCGTATATAGACCTAATTAAAAATTTAGATTTCGAGCACCCCTGGTCTCGTACAATGCATTTTTTGGTAACGCATGTTTATTCATGGGTGGTTCGTTTCAATCCAACTCCCCTTAGAGGTTCGTTTTTTTGAATTTTTTGAATAGTCATCGGGAATGAGTTTTTAGGTAAAACAAGTAGCGTTCATTGTATTGAGATGAAGTGGAGAATTAGGAACTGTGGGAAGTAAAAACACCTCGAAAAGGAGGAGGGGGGGGGGGGGTTGGAAGGGATTCGATATAGATTTCTTGCGTCGCACCGTGGTTAAGCCATTCGGAAAATGTGGAGCAATCACATTGCTCGCGAAAAAATCGTCTCCACGAACACGGGTTCACGTTAAAAGTGCCATCAATAGGCTTTTCCCATTTTTTTTTTTTTTTTTTTTATTTTTGATCGGCGTGATGCACGGTACTAGATCGTAAGACACTGTCTGAGAAAGAGGAGATGAGCTGAGGCTCGTTGCTGCTCGACGAGCCTATATCTCCGTTACACTTTGTGATTTTTCGTGCAAACATCCGTTACTAATATGAAAACTCGTGTCTTCCTTAATGGATGAAAACTTGCTCTACGTGCCGTACGATCGAGTCTGAGTTGGACGCGCATTTTTTTTTTTTATCGGAAAATACGTCGCAAATTCGGCTTTGTCGAGGGGGCAGAATTTCGAGATGGAAACGATCGCTTTTTGCAGCATTTGCATCTGAAATTCGCAGTTTAGTTTCGGGGGCAGGTATACTTACCGTATACGCGTTTTGGCTCAGTGCTTCGCAGTGTTTCGCGATATCGGGCAGAGCTACAGTACCTGGCTTTTGGAAAAAAAAAAGCCTGCATTTTTGTCAGCTTTGATTTTCTAGCCAAAGTCCAGGACGAAAAGTTTGCGGATTTCCGATGGATCGTGCTCGATGTTGCTGACAACTCGACCACCCATCGCTGGATTATTTCGACAATTTTAAAGGTCGGAATTTCAACTCCTCTGGATTTTGTTGTGGCCCGGTGCTTAGTTCCTAACCACCTGTTTCCTCCGGACAATTTTTGTTCCCATCTTTTTCCGAAATTTGTAGCCGCAATATATTCGTCAATTTCGCGCTTGTGGTGTAAGCGGGATCGGGCTCCATGTCCAAAGATCAACAACACTCGTTTAAGATGACCACCACCACCACCACGAATTGTGGCACTGACCGAGGGATGCCCCCTGCGCCAGTCCTTCAATTAAGGTGAGCCACTGTTGCACGTTTTGCGGCGAACCCGTAACAAAAACTTGATGATCCTTTGGCAAAAACTTGAATAAATCTTCTCGGTAAAAACGAGATCTGTCGGAATGGCGTTGCTTTTCAAGGTGCACGTTGAAAAATATAGCCCAGATCCCCAGATACGTGGAAAGGTCAATATCATCTGGGTAACGCATGGACCTGCTAATAACGTACAATTACATAATTGGCCATGCCTTATAATTGCGTTTCATTTGGGGTTTTGTAGCAGAACGTGTGCACGGAGTAGCGCTTAATTCACGTACATTACACGATATACTGCGTGTTGTACTCTAGGTTATAACATTGTCCTGCATGAGTTTGTGCGTGTCGATTTGTAGCGAAAGAAAGCTGACTCTGATAAGAGTTGAATTGTGATTTGTGGGTATGATGCTAATGAAATTTTAATTTGGTATTGCCCTCTTCAGCAGCGGGTTACGGAGGACGAATTTAAGAGGCGTCTTTTGGGCAACTCGTCGCAAAAGTACGCCTATAGTTGATAGAAACGAACAAAAACTCGCCTACGTAGTTGAAGAATGTTATAGTGATCGAAAAACGAATCTAAACATTTTCAAATATCGTAGTTGTGCATGGAATCGACGTATATTCGAACGTTCCTTCGAATATCAATCTCGAAAATTCATTTACCATGATCATACCTGCATCGACTGAAACATAGATAGCTATTTTTTTTATAACATTTTGCGTTTGGAAATGTAGCCTCCCCCAAGGACCCAAATTGAAAAGAAATGCTCTTCAACTACATTTGGAAATGGATGTGAGTTGGTAAAATGCATTTTGAAATCTATGCTGCTTTTCAAAATACATCAAAAAATTTCAAAATGCATTTTCTAATCAAATTGGATTTTAAAATGCTTTTTTTTTTCATATGGGAGAAATCGATATAATGAGTTCGTGGAACTGTGATATTCGAAACAGTACATGTAGTTGAAATTCTTTCGAATTTGCTTAGTTATGGGAAGATCACTTATGGCACCGATAACTTTAAAGAACGTAAGTTGGTCGAAGTTACTTGTAAGGGTCAGGTTTTGAAATAGCCATAAGAACAGTAAATGACTCTCTTTAGGTAAAAATAATGTATACACAGCTCGTAGATTGCAAGTATTGATTGGAATTCTAGTTTGTAAAGATACATACTGCATATAGTCAAACAACAAAACAAAATGTTTTTACATACCCGATTCTGTTTTGCTTATGGCCTTCAAAGGACTTCGTTAATCGATGAACTGGACATATGATTGCCAGAGTTGCTTGGGGATTTTTAAGAAAGCATGATGATTTTTTCTAGAAATTTGTACCTCTTTTCTCCCCTGACCTAAATTACTCGATAAAGTGAGGACAATGGGGGCTTTGCTGTTCCTTCTGAAAATAAGCACTGTATGAGCATTTCTAAAATGATGTAGATGTACCATCGATGGGAAACTATAATCTTAAACTGTCATCCCTCTTAAATGTCCATATACACATGTATAGTGAAACTGCCGAATACTGTAACGTTGATGCAATAAACTAGTCAAGCTGATGGGTTTGCCAATGTTTTCCAAAAACAAAAAAATTTTTGACAGTTGAAAGAACATCAGCTTCCGTGATCATATATACCAGCTCTTTGTAATCATGTATCATAACAATGCGCATCTATAATATTCTGAAAATTGTCATTTTTTTGTTTATTATTATGAAGCATCCTGGTTTCCGCATAATTTATGGCGAGGAAAATATTAGTTTATCATTTGAAATTATAATTACAATATTAGCATAGACATGACAATGGTAACGAAAGTGAATTCTGATAGTGGCGATTTGCACCAAACTCCGATTCGGCTAACCGGCGAGCAAGGTCGGTATTGATTTTCAAAATCAGTGACTTGAGTAGATTACGACCAGTCTTAATTTCCGATTACACTAATCCAGTTTTTGATACAAACTGCCTTAACGTGGCAATAACTACCGCGGAAGTAATTCTGGAATTAATATGCGCATATACAGAGAATAATGAAAAGACAATGAATGCAGCATGCTCATGCAATTTGGCGTGTCGAATTTTAAGGTAAGCAATTAGGCGTGAAGATAACTGACGAAATATGCAGTAATATCGTAATAGCTTCCTCGTTGCTAATTTAATACAGTACATGTTAGAAATTAAAAATCGGAATATTTCAGCACGCACATTTGCTAAGCGAATTGCGTTCTTCTACTTTTTTCGATTACGTAAAAGTTCCAATGGTAATTTGCACTATACATGTACATGTATATAAAGTAATGAAATCGTGACAGGTGGCGCTAGTGGGCGACATATGTTATGGGGTTCAAAGGTTTCAAACAATAAATTAAAAAACAACAACGCAGAAACGAAAAATGTGAATAGAAAAACTATCCACCTTTTTCGTTTTTTTGCTTGTAGGCCTACATATCGTGAACTTTGCATACAGTATGTAATATACATGTACATCCGTATGTACAATTGTACAATGTGAGTTATTAGTTGAAGTCGGTTTAATTTGTAGTTTATTTATGATACAAATTTCATGGTGCGATAAGAATATTATGTGATCATGGATATCATTCTCAAATCTATACATTTTGCTTATAATTTTAATATTTATTGCTATTCGCTTTTAGTCCATTTTCTTAAAGTTTTGAGCATAAGTTGCTCCAAATTTCAGTTAAATCGCAAACGCTAGTAGTAATTTAAAAAATTAATATAGAACTTGGAGTTTTGCAATAAAGCCAACTAACAAAAATATTAATCCTCTATTCTTGAAGAGATTGCATTCATTGCTTTTAACGAATTAACGATGCTTTTAACCGATTAATAGACGAGGACCAGAAAAAAGACCGACAAATCCGAAAAAAAAAGCAGATCGTAAAATCCGATAAGTTATCTGAAATCAGCGTAGTTATAAATGCTAATTCAAATTATTAGATCATTTCGAGGAGATACAAGTTTATCAATGTTTCGTGCATCGAGTCATTATTGTTATAACGTCTGGCTGTAAATTTATACCCAATTTTTGAACCAAGCATTTTTTCTTGAATTTAGTCAGGCTGCCACGGATTTACTATTGTATTAATGGCCGTTTAGGCACGGATCCAGGTCGGCAGTTTACTATGGATAAGACATACATGTAATTTTCAAAACAAGTGATTACAGTTTACCATTATGGGTCAAAAGTTTGTCCATCAAGGAGTGTTTGCATTAATAATTATAACAAAACTTGTTTAATTTGCATGCTATCAAAATTGCGGCTCAAATTTGGTATATTGCACTTAGAAAGACGATAAAGGAATAATGGTGAAAGGTTGATGAAAAGATTAATGATGAGAGATTGATGAAAAGATTAATGATGAAAGCCTTAAAAGGTTTCCAGAAATTATTGAGCTAATATGCAAAGTACTGAAATCTTTTAAGTAAATAAAAGGGATTTATTGAATTAGATAATTTGATCCACGAATTCATGATTAATCATTCGCTGATAAATGTATAAGTTTAAATTGCTTCGTATCTTCGCGTGCAATTTTATTTCATTTTCGGTGTTTGGATCGAAGAAATTCATAAATACAACATTGAACTTGTTTTCATTTTCGTCAATGCCATTCTATCTCTCTTTTATCTGATGAAAGCTCGTATTAAAAATAGATTATCGGGCATCCGTCAATATACGCTCGTCCAGATTTAGCTCAAAAACAGTCTAATTTGTAATTCCCTTAAATTGCATCGATTTTCTTTTGAACAAGCTGCGGTCACGTGTGCGTGGCGTGTTATCAAAAGATTTAATGACGATACGTGGACATCCTTTTTATACGAAAAATTGAATTGAGTGGAGGATGTTTTCGTTCTAAATAGTCGGCATTTTATCGGCTCCAACACTTTTCAAATAAGAGTTTTCTGATTGAGTTTTTTTCTCTATTTGCCGCCCTGAAAATTGAAGATATTGCGGTATAAACGTTCTAAGCCTATCGTTGCTATTCCTGTACACATCCCCAATCGTTCAAACGTCGATTAAATCCAATCTTGACAAGTGTCGTCAACCCTCAAAAAGTGCTTTTCAATGTTGTTTTTTGCGCGAGTTTTTGCCCTTCCCAAGAAAAATCGTTTCACGTTCAAGATGATCAGGGATGGTCAATTGTAATTTAACTTGAAGATGTTTGACATGAAAACGTGTATTTTCACTTTTTAATGGCCGTAAGCTTTTCGAAAGGTGAAGTTTGGCCAAAAAAAGGCAACGAAAAATGTGCCAGCACTGCCAATCTCCTTAACAGAACAATTCATCAAAGAAGTCGATATGCATTATTATGCTTTTTTAATTACGGACAATGTATAGTATGTTTTAATGCTAGGATCAAGCACATTACAACAAATGCCAATTAAGTCCTTTTAATTAATTCCTTGGATAAGGATTCTGGATATTTTTTGGGAAATCAAATGTGTTTGAAAGTACTTTTGTAGACATATCACTTTTGATACACTCTTTATCAAATATGTCCACGTTGATCAATTCTTTATGGATTAAAAGATATCTTAAAAGAAATTACGATTGATTTAAAAAATCGGAATTTGTTGCTTTTCATTAGTATAGAAGTAGATCATTCGAATTAAAAAGAACAGGGAAAACAACGCCATCCACAATTTTGTAAAAAAAAAAAGAAATAAATAAGCAAAAAAAATATTTTATTGGAGCAAAAATAAAGAAAAATGTCGACGTTATGCTGATAAAATTTATTCGAGAATAACAAAAGATCAGCATATACATTTCGGGAACTCCTGAACACACATATATATATATATATATATATACAATGTGCTGTTAGTTGCAGTTTTTGAATATATTTTATCAGGACGTGAAAAAGGATGTAATAAATGGATTTTCCGCCTTATGAGGATATACGGTATAAAATCACTTAAATTTGAAATTTAGAATTCTGAATTACGCCATTCTCTCCATTAGAGTCAATAGGCCTCAATGAAACTCAAGTTGACGCGATGAGGAGGTTTCATTTCCTTAGTTAATGCTCAGACAAGTAATATACTTGTGGAAATTAGTCAGATTACATTTCTCTGATGACTAACTTACACAGTTTTGTACTCTCTCTTGTTTACAGCCTGTGTTTACTCTAGCATATCTATGAGAATGGATAGCAGAGCCCTGACCACAATGGAGTTCACTGTACTGACCAAGTTGTTGTTACTTTTAATCAATTACTCTCGCTTTTGAAAACAAACAGTTTTACAAATTACATGTATGTTGAAGACTCGTCGGTCACCTCTGTTTTTTATTGAATTTGTATTCCAAAAACGTAGCAGAATGCTGTTATAAACAGTTTTCATAGATTAGCATGGTGGAAAAGCTTTATTTATTCTAGATTATACATTATTCACGAAGGTAGATAGTATTCTGGCAGTTCTTTAACCTATATACGAGACGTCCCCGTCCTTATTTATAGATGCATCTTGCAAACTAAAACTTAAACTTGGATAATAGGAGTTACCTTTGAAGAAAAACAAGGGTTCATCGATAAGGTTATCCGTAATTACAGCAACCAACAATTTCAGACTATAAAAACTAAAACTCAGAAACTGGTAAAAGAAATACGAATTAATTTGTTTACTGACTATTAAAAAATGCCTCTTTAATGACTGTATATATATATAGAGATTATTACGGCATATTAATGAATGACATAAAACATCTTAACAGTTCCAATGTAAGTTTAATTAAAAAACCTCAAATATCTATATTAAGTTCTGAAGTAGATGTACAAGTTCATCTGTCTTGATCAGGACACCTTCCGATAAGCCATATTATTAATATTATTATTAATTGCATGTATTGCATTATCAATGCTATTGTTGTTATTATGTTAGTATCTGGGTTTCTGGGGTGCTCATTTCAAGAACTCTTGTCGCAAGTTATTCCTCATCTTGTTGGAAAATCATTCTGCCATATACGTCACGTGTATAGTATTGTACACATGTTTCCCACACGACATCACTGCATTTGCCTTTTAAATACATCCCGAGATTTCAATTTACGATTCGTTTTCTCTTTCTTATCTATAGTTAATTATGTAGCATCGATATAATTAATCGTTAACTAGTATGTCAACTTAAAAAAAACGAACAGGCATCCATTAAATACCATCATATTCAACGATGGCTTATGGTAGACTGTCAGTTTTGGAAAGGTTTTATATTTACGAAACAAAACGAAACAAAAAAATATAGCAAAAAAAAAAAATATCGAATTGGTTTTTTTTTTTGATACATGGGGATATGCGGCTCAGTTTTGCTTCCCGGTCATTATGTTTTCGTAATGATCGAGGACAATATTTGAATTTCCTAACCAAGTATACACACGAGCGTCCCATTATTTGGCACACTTTAATTCGCAGATGGTATGATTGGCGAACTCTCACATCATTATAATTGTATAGTTGACATGCGAATCGTTCGCATTTCCTTCGTAGTTTTTCTACGCTATTTCCATCGCATTACCATTTCCTAAAACAGGTTTACACTCCCTGAATGTACACCGTATATTAATACAGAAGAATGGCAGGCTCGTAATTTAGAATCAAAGCTTCAATTCGTGCAATTGCATGGCAGCAGGTGCGTGACGTCACGGCTGCACTCTCAAATTGAATTTTTACCTTCTCTTTTTTCTGCTGGTGTGTGTATATATATTATAAACTGAAGGTACTCTTTTACACTTAGTATTTGTTCCCCCTATGAGAAACATGTTTAGTGATAGTTGCAGGCCAGGGCAAACTCGCTCCACCAGCACCGTGACACTCTTATCCAACAGGTAAGACGTCCCAATGCATTTTTCACCATTTTGGAGGTAGCATGATTTCATAAGAATTGTTCGTCGTTCCGATCTTTTAAGAAAATTATAATAACGAGAGTAACGTGCAAATCATAACCCGTAACGTTCCTAAAGAAAAAGCTTTATGCGCTTGAGAAAAGCTATTGCGAAATAACGTTTAACGAACGTTTCAATGCGATGAAATAACTGCAGAATAAATCGTTTGATGCATGATCAGCCTGTGCATCGATTAATCGAATCTTGATTTCACCTTGAATCACGCAATCGGACTTTATTGATAATGACCACTTGTGTATACGAAGCGGTGATTGTACTGTATGTTTGCATCGTGATTTGGCGATGATTAACGTATTGTCGTTCGAGACCTGCATTTTAAAGATTTTGCAAGATGCAACTTACTAACACATATTGCTTTTTAAGCTCGATCAGCTGCAACTTAAATTTATTCCGTGTTCCAGGGTACTCGACAAGTCCTGCTCAGTAGATGATAAAGTACGCGTACGTGTTAATGCAAAAAGAACTTTTTATGGTCGTGTATTTTTAAGCAGAGCACGTATTTTTCGCGATTTCCGAAATCTCTCAACTATATATGTAATTCTTATAATATACTTATAATTTCTCTTTTAATATTGAAACACTGAATATCGATTAGGTAAAAAAAGCATTACGATATTTAAACATCCCACATGGAAAAGAAATGCATTTCAAAAATGCATATAGATTGGGACACTGAAATGCATTTCAAAATGTATTATGAATGTATTATGAAATACACTTGTAAATACATTTTTATAAATGCATTTTCAATGTCCCAATCTATATGTGTTTTAAATGCATTGCAAATGCATTGCAAATCATTGTAAATGCATTTCTGCAGTTCCATGTGGGTATATGCTATTCTATATATGCGCTGAAGAGGTCATGTTTATCCAATATTCAACAATGCCAACTTACTTTAATATAATCATTAGAGCAGCATTTTACGCTCTATAAATACATGTAGTATTAAATAAATGTATTGCTTAGTATTATATCGTGCCCAAGTATTACTTCATTATTAATGTTCCTTTATAATTTTTGTAAAATTATGCGATGGTTAGAGCGTAATGTAGAGCGGCTTATACATGGATATCTGAGAAATATCTGCCACAAAGCAGGAAACAGGTTTAGTTGTTAAAGATCAGTATGTTTTAATCTTTTATATGATGTATGAAGGATATGAGCATTGGTATTTATCAATTTTAAATTATCGTTGTCCATATGAAAAACATAAAAAAATATTTTGTACATGTAATTAATCAGGCCCATATCCCAATCAAACATGCTTTTATTTAAACAGAAAAACTTTCATTCTGAAAATTTAAAAATACTTTTTTTTAATTTGTAGGACAGTTTAACAAATACTAAAGTAAACACAAATACATGTACTCTCTTATAATTTTTAAATTTACAACTTACATGTAATAACGAAGAAACTTCCAGACGTATACGCGGTATGCCATCCTGGGGGTAACTTTGCGTGCTATTTACAGAACAGGTTTATTTGAGGCTGGATATGAAATTTGCATAATTTTGCTCTTGGGTTGAAGCTTTTTATACTTATTTTTAAAATTGAACTCTATAATTATCGTCAATTTTGAAGGTTTTCCATAAAATCACCTAGCCACTTAAACCATCTAGAACCTTTACAAATCTTTAATGTTTTTTTAAATATTATTTATTAAATACTACAGAAAAACCTGGAAAAGTGCACCACCTTTGAATGGTGGCTACCTGTTTATGTTGACCACTTTTTAGTGTATTGGTTTTTCTAGTGAACAGTGACCAGTGTGTGTTGTCCTTTTTCAATATTTACATTGTCAATGTACCTTAAAAAGTGGCCAGAGATGAGTCACCTTACATCCTGCTTTAACCCTAGAGGCTGTCAAATAATTCAGCCAATCATGTTATTCAGATCGAAAAAATCACTGAAAACATGTGTAATAAGGCAATAAATATACTGTATGTAATGCACATGTATAAGTACAGTGTACATGTTCATTATTTTAATTTAATTCAGGCATTGTTTGTTTAGTGACCACCAGTGTACAGTGACCAACATAGCATTTGTTTTGGTGGTCACTCTTAACAGGTTTTACTGCATCTGAAACCTCTTATGGCTGACGCCAGTTTGCGCCATACCAATACACACAGTATACAGGATATTTAACAATTCTTTTTTCAATTGGAAGTTTAAACAAATTATTTTGCATAATTAACGAGGACTATTGTCAATATTTTCCTGATTGCTTCAGGGACATTTGAGAAATATTTAACTCAACTTCTCAAATGTGACGGAAACAATTAGGAAAATATTGGCAATAATTTTCGTTATGTATAAAAACGAGTAATACAAACCCTGTATGCATTGTACTGTATGTATTGCGCAAACTGACATCAGTCTTAAGGGTTTTCAGAGAGTTTATTAAATAATACGAGTTTTAATAATAAGAGTTTCTATTGAATTGAAAATGTATTAAAAATTTGTAAAGGTTCTTTTGATGCCTTTTCAAAGCATCTTACCAAAGATTAGAAAATATGTAATTTTTAAATCTGTGCAGTGTATTAACATGCTGCAAATCAGAATGAATATTTGATCATTAGATATTTTTCAATACATATCATTGAAAATTTCATTTATAAAATATTTATGATTTATCATTATATTATTTACAGTAAAATAAGTTGTAATATTTTATACTATATATTGATATCTAGTACGGATATACAGTATACAGCTGAATATACTGTATTGTTTAATAAGCAGAATAACATACCCACTCCGTTACCAGTTTCTTCGTCACATTAAACTTAGGGAACGGAAAGTACGTAAAAAGTAAGCGCTGCATGGGTTGCATAATTGGTTTTTAATGGTGATTTGCTAACAGCATCAATAGGAAGTAATAATTTCCCGCTAAAAGGATTGAAGGTGCATGTGCTGCGAATTCAATTGTGCAACTATTGTATTTAACTAAAAAGCAATTCGGAAAATTGAAAATTTTATTTCTGAGGCTCTTTTGTGCACGGAAATTTGGCTTTTGTATCGTTAACAATTGGAGCTTCTGTCCCTTGCGTCATTAGGAATTTCAAAACCAGAAAAAGGACGAGATGGAAAGGAGAGCCTTCTTGCAAAAGTTCAGAGGTGATAGAAAATCGAGGGTGAGTTGAAAATGGACGGTAGGCCTACGAAACAATTTCAAAGAGACTTTCATGAACATTTCTTTTTTTTATATGCATGGCAATTTTTCGGTAGACTGCGGAGCTTATAATTGACAACTTATGAGGACCTGGGTGGCCTCTCAGATTAAGTTAGATGTACTATTTCTCGATGAATCAATTTCAGTCACTTTCGGTTTTAATTATTTTTGCATGCTTGAATAAGGAAGGGTTAAGTAAACAAGTTCTTCATGTCCTTTTTGATACGAGCTCTTGTAGTTATCAATGAGTACTATTGTCTCAAGTATCACGCGTTAAATCTGCAAAACCACAGGGTTATTGCAAGATATTTGTTCACTGTTCCAATTAGCTCGAATTAATGCATTAATTTTACAGCATAGAGATTACACTGCTGTTTTTCCATACCATGATAATTAAGGATTTTGGCCCAACCATGTTTTTGTCGACCATCAAGTTGTTTTGACATAAACGCATTGTTAGGCATTTTGTTTTGGCTTTTTTTCATTGAAATCATCAGTGACAAACAACAACATTACTTGAGTGAAAATACACGAGAAACGATTTGCAGTACATGTAAACAACAATTTACACGATATTTATAGCAGCAAATGTCGATGTGAGTTAATTGCACTATCAACGGAATTGGTTCACAATTGCATATACTTCTGGAATTGAATTGAAGGACGTGCATTTCCCAGTGCTATTAACCTTGTTTGTAAATAATCATTGCAAAAAGGGTAATTGCATATATAGATGCGATAATGCATTACTTTTGATTTGGCTTTTTGTATAAAGAGCATGTATTTTTGAAGGGATTTGAAGAACCATGCATCGAATGGCTGACCAGTATTATTCAAGCAGATCACAGATAGTAAATTCTATGCATATGTAAATGCGGCAAGAACGAATTTCTTGTCAAGTATTGAAAGCAATTTGTACATATGTAAATCAAAAATCATTTGTCGCATCATGTTATACCAGCTGTGCCAAAATGTGATACGGTCACGGTAGATAAATCGGCCATGTTGTGGTTTGATACCAGCGTCCGGTGCTGACGTGCTCACATAACGATAACTTTCCTCCTTCTCTATCCGGAAAATGGCCGTATAATCGAATGGGAGAGGAGCATAACTTGTGGTAATTAAGGTTAGAAATATGCATGAAATCTGAAGCCAAAAACAACTAAAGCATCGGTGGTCTTCAGAAAAAAACAGAAAGGTGCCATTGAAAAAGGACTTCCTCATGTAGGGGGTATAGGGGATAGAAAGTCACTGACACAATTTGGACAGGGGAGAGACTGGGTATAACCAACTCGGACGTCCACTTCAATTATGGAAAAAATGCCAAATGAAATCAGTTCCCTAAGCAAAAGAGAAATTGAGCGCAATATCACATAGGTGGGTCAGTAAACAGGTTACATCCTGTCACCGAGCATGGTAGTTGAGAGCGTAATTACTGCTCAGCTTCGTATTCGGGAGACCCGCGTTCGATTCCCGGCTCGGCTGTCCTCACTTTTTGTTTTCGTGGTTTTCCCGAGTAATTTTCAAGTGAATACCGGGACAGTTCCTCCAAAAATCGGCCACGACCGTACAGTACTTCTGTCTCTTTATTCGTTGTATGGGCTCATTTAGTCAATTGATAACCTTTTCGTAACACAACTTTGTCAGATTTCCTAACACAATTATGTAGGCTACCTCCAGTCCTGGAAAACCTGGAAAAGTCAGAGAACTTAAAAGCTCAGTGTCCATTTGCAAATTTTCCCTGTACAACTTTGCAAACTTTTCATTTTTATCGAGCATAACTTTACAAACTTTTCATTTTTATCGAGCATAAATTTGCAAAATTTTCAACTTTTTCCGAGGTCAGCCTTACAAATTTTTCCACGTTTTCTCGAGGACGAATTTGCAACATTTCCCACGTTTTCCCTAAGTACCAATCTTTAACATTTTTGACAGGTTCCGAGGAAAAATTTTCAAAATTTCCAACAGATTCTGCAGGGGACAAATTGGCAAAATTCTCCATCTTTTCCGAGTACAAAATTTACGTTTTCCGAGTTCAAATTTTCAAAACCTATAGCATTTTCCGAATACCATTTTTTTGAAGTTTCGAACGTCCAAAGGGAATTGAGGATCCTGACTGACCGGACACAATGCGGACAGTCCATGTTTCAGAAAATTCTGTGGACGTCCTTTTTGAATGGCTCCAAAGCCCACAGATGATGACTAAACGATAATAGACATTTTAGGACTTTTATATTCGAAATGATGGACAAAATCAAAAGGGAATTTGGGGAAATTATAGGTTCATGGAGACTGCCATCACGTTTTAAAATAGAACTGATGGAAGGCCACGTCATGTTTACCAGGGTTACGTTCCCTCGCACCTCTTATGAACGCGTTGTCTATGCAAAACTTAATTTCGACATTAGCCAAAAGAGGATCGTGATATGGCTTAATTTCTATAAAAAATCCTCCTTGCAAGAAGACTTAGCAACGTGTCTTTGGATAGTTGCTACGGTGCTCCTCGAACCATGCAAAGCTAAGATTAACCGTTAAATTCCACCTGACAAAACCATAGAATAGCAGTTTATGTATTACATGTATGTTATAAGGAACCATAAAAGTAAATAGAAGAAAACATTGGTGACGCCAAAAGTTGAAATCGTCACCAACTGACTGTAAATTTGTTTTGGACAAGTGTTGTCACAGTGCCAACTTTCTCTGTAGGCCATCGATGCCCTGAATGCACATATGTCTGTCGCCTATAATTTCTAAACAATGCGATGTTTCCACCTGCTACGCTTCAGTGTGTCATTTGAGGAACATCATTGTGCCATTGCACACTGCGTGACATTACGTGGACGCGTAGCAATGCTGGATTTATGCACAGTAAAAGCTCAATTTCGGATATTCCTGTAAGTGTTGCGAAGTACGGTTTGTTGGAAAATTCCAATAAGTTTGGAAGTATAGGGATATGCTAGTACCACCTGTTGGCAAGTATTTATTATTTACGTGGTCGATTTACGAAGACTAGTTTGCGTTTGTCTAATCGTACAGTTCGTTATAAGAGAAGTCTCGCAATCTATGTCAGAAACGTTCTAGGATAATTTGATTATTGGTTGAAAGTCGAGCAAAAAAAAATGAAAGCGAATGAATCGAAATGGGTTACCAGACAGTATATTTGCAATTGGTCTAAATTTCTATGCAACAATGCTGGTAAACGTACATGTAACATTATGTAAATTTAGTGAAATTCCTTATAGTTTCCTTTTAAAATTGAAGCCAATCCTTTTTGAATTAGAGATCCAGTCTTATCTGAGCGGTTGGATGAGGTTGTTTGAGTGATGCCGAGATTGGTTTTTATACTGAATTCGAGTAGGATTTTATTTTATATCTTTTTTAATGGTTTCCCGTTAGCTTTCGGAATAGGCAAAGATGTTTTGATGGATTATTCATTTGTACGAACTTTTAGAGGTGATTACGAGTAGTTTTTTGGCTAACAATGCATTAAGAAAACATTACTGTATTCGAGGAGGTTTTTTTTATGTGTTTCGCGACTTTCAAGATGCTAGACGACAGTATAATGCAACGTTACATTCTTGAATGGCGCTAAAACATAAATTAGTCTACAGGAATATTTACTGTCGAATTTTTTAATCATCTAAAGCATCTTAACGCAAATTTACACAAATAATCACCTTGTTTACTCGAAGGTCTGCCATTGTTATTGTTAGGGGTTACTTGTAAATTGTGAACTTTCTTAAGGACGGTTTCTTAATGATAAATAACATTAACATCCGAGATTATGCCGTTTCAATGCGGACAATCACTGTTATTTATTTTTGTTTTGTGTTACATGTAAATTACACACTCAGAAATATGTCCTAACACTTTCAAATACATTTAATTCCCATCATTTCCCAGAAGTTAATGGCACGCATTATGCAGTACACGTGTAACAATATATAACTACTATAGATGTTTAGCTTGAGGAACTGTATGTAATGCACATGTACATGTAAGTTCTCAAGTTTTCATATTTTTAAGCAATTATAGACATGTTTCTCGTTTTTCCTTATTTAATAAGGATAACCAACTATAAAGTCCCATACAGACTACGACAAGCGACAAACAAAAAACCACAAACCACAAACGACAAACGGTTGTCAATTGGTTTGTGAAAAAAAATGCTACAAACACACACACTGTCTACATAATCATTTAAACAACGATTGTTCCTAAATCTGTTACAAAAAATAATTCATATACAATTGTATACAGTATCAGTGATATCTGAATGTTGGGAATTTTCTGATGGTTCTGATTTTTTCATTTTCTATCTATCTATTTTAAATTCCGATGCACCCTACAATTAAATTCATTATTCTTCATCTTTAGAATTTCGTTAGTGCTATATTCCAGTGTTTATACAAATTAATTTCGCAATGAAAACTAGCTATGTTCTGTTGTCGTTTTTCAGTATTTTTCCCCCCGAAAGATACTACGACTCCAGTGGGTTGAAAATGTTAGCGTGAGGCTGAAATACAGAATGGATCGCGTATTTGCATTCAAATTTCATTAATTGGTGAATCAACAAAGGCTTTTTATATAATTCGAAACTGAGTCAGCAACAATAATACAAATAAAAACCAGACCTCATTGTACATCTTAAAACAACTTTTGAGTTGAAGTAACGGCCGGATTTATTTGTATAAAATGTAAAGACATGCACTTCGAAAGGAATAGCTTTGAATACTTTTTAATGAAAACCTTCATATTTCTCTCAGTTTGTTTTCTTGTCGGATGACAAGTTTCGCTTAATTTTACTGACATTTAAATCTTAATCAGCTTAGCCTTTCTTCAAATGTAATTACACTTTAGCTAAATTAAACAAAATTTAATACAAATAGTAAATACACCAGAAATAATTTAGGTGACATCGCCATTAATTTCCTACGTTTAGAAACTTGAATTATTCATGAACTACAAACAATAAGAAAGAAAAATAATGAAACTTAATATTGGAGCTAAAAAATTGTAAATTAGAAATCAAAAATTAAAAAAAATTGGAATAAAATTTATTTTGTTTGATTTACTTTCTGCAGTTTCTGCAGTTGATTTTTAGCTCAAAATAGCAGATAGTTGTTATGGCGCCCCCCTGATGGTCTTATACTGACCATCGTGAAGCCTCTTTCCTGTTGTAAGCAGTTTGTAATAGGCAAATGATATCACGAACCTTGGGATTTGTTAAATCTTATTGAAATTAAACAAGGAAGTAACAGCGATTTTTGGAGAAAAAGTATGTCAACATTTGTAAAAAAAAAAGAAAAGAAAAAAAAAACTTCTGAGCATGCTTGCCACGAAGTTAGGATGCAGGATACGTGCCCCACTTCGAGACTTGGGCAGTACCTACAGGTACACCCATATTTAAGTAGTGACCACTGAAGGTGAAGATTGGACAGCTGACACAATCCTGAATATTGCCACTTTGAAGACTAATGTACATTACATGTTTCGTGCTTGTGCATTTGTATTTTCAATTGTAACCCGAATATTCAGTCATTAACAGTTCACCTGAGATAGATAAATACACTTTGCTGATGTATGACCTCTGCCTAAAGCATTAGGTCAACTCTTAAACCATAGAGTGGTCTAAATTTAAGGACGTGAAATTTGAATGGGATGAGGACATTGACTTCCGCAAATGTAGGCAGCGCCTAGCAGCCTAACTATCTTTAAAAATTTAAGTGGATACTTCAGTTGCTGCCTATCCAATTAGCAGTTAAGAGCCAATTTAAAGGTAGATTTTAATGACTGCATGGATAAGGAGAATTGTCAACTCTAGCAAAAATCAAGATAGACTGGTAAACTACATTTTTACCCCTAGTTGTAAAGTACTTATGTAGTGGGGCATTTAATTGATTTGAATGTCATAATTTGATAACCAGAACTGGAGTGACCACTTGCGATTTCAACAAACCGCATTCTTGTTGTAACGCTATTGAATCCTTCTGCTGGAAGGCAAGTCTAGTTTCCACTTTTAAAAACTCATTTCTTAATCACGCAATTGTCGGGCGACTAGCAGTAAGTAAACTAGCTTTTAGACACGAAAGAGAGACCCGCCCTCTAGCGTGACCGTAGTGGAACTGTCTACAAGCAACGAAACACTATAGGTACCATCATGGAATTTCATGGCTAAACCATACTGTGTATGTCTTGGTAATCAGTTTAACTTGATTTAATTTTTAAAACGTTTATTGATAAAAGATAACACGCACTTATGCATATGTTCGCGCAGATTAAATTTCATGATGCACTAGTATGGATAAATGCAATATGAACCATTTGAAAAGTACATGTATTTAAATTCATCAAATCCATCAAATCATCAAAGTACATGTAAAGTATTTCATGTCATGCATGAGTAGCCTAGTTGTACAATTGTAGAATAGAGTTACGGTATGTGTTTTGCAGTAAGTCAATATACAGTATTTTCGATACGTTCTTTAATCCATTTTTAAAGTCATCGATCTTGGTTCTCTTATATTTTTGTTTGTTTCCTATCTTGGTTTAATAAAATCCAGGCCACGCACGCTAGTCAAATATAAACATTTTTCAAAAGATAAGAAATGACTGACAAATCACGATCCTGTTACATTATGCAAACGTTAAGGGGTTTGAATTGGATCGCCCCTCATTTATTACATACCCATCAAAAATTTGGAGATTCGTGACTTTGATGCTTGATAATGAGCTGCATGAGTATCGTCGTATTTCATACATTTTGCGTTGTTTTACTGGGCTCTAACTTAATTTTTCATAAATAAATAACATTTTGGAACAATATTGAGTTAATAATTAATTTTTATGACAAGGGTGATCCTAACGTTTTTAGTCACTATAAGGTGCCTTAATCGACGGCTTAAAGTTGACTTGCTTTAAGTCGAAGCCAGCATTATACATAAACAAACTATCAAACTGGATTATCATAGTATACATGCATCCATTATAGAAAGGCATTTTTCTAGTTTTTCATTTTCATAATCAATATTCTGCAATTTGTATATTGCATGTATACTCAGTAGTTCTTAAAATACGTTAGGTGGGAGATTTTTTAGGGGCACGAAAGCAGTAGTACTTAAATTGTGCCCATCGGCACCGTTTTTTTTTACGAGCGTACATTTATCAGTCATGTACAAGTTTTCATTTCTTGCATGCAGTTGAAGTTGGGGCTAAATTTAGGGAGAAAAATTTATTAATCGTTTCACGAAATACCAGCATATTTTATTCTTTGCATACAAACTACCTACATGTTCATGTATTGTATGAGATGTGATGTTTACGAGGTTATATTGAAAGACGAAGGGCAAGGACCAAAACGCGGATGCCATTGACGTCAAATCTTTAAACCCCCTTGAGCTCTTCTTAAGGCTTACCTTTAAATGTACATGTATTTGCTCTTAAGAAAATTATCAGGTACGCGCCAATGCAGTATTTAAATTTCACATTTTTTTATTGCATAATGCAAAGCTTCGTGATAGCTACATTGCATATTGCTTATCAGGTTTCGTTTTATCAAGGATGTTTCCAAATAAACGAGAACGTCATAGTTCATTTACTGTATTTCACTTCCTCGTGTTGCATTGCATATGTACGAGGGATTTTTGTAATCCCCAAATAAACGAAATTAACTGCAGTGAAAGTAATAAACTTTCTCGTTTCTCGTTGTAATTAGCGGCAATTGTTGTAAAGAAAAAAGGGAAATCGAAACATTATAATACTGTATATTATGCAGAAATATTAAATGCTGCATGCTGTATTTTATTGTGATTTATACATGTATAAATAAGAATAAGATTGAAAAATAATATAGGCCTACTAGAAACAAGTAGTTGCATGGTTTATTAATACGGGATTTTTACACTCGAAAAATAAATTGAGGTATTTTGCTTCAGAAATGAGAAGAAAAGAAATGTAGTACCCAATTAATATTTACTAAAACTTGATTATAATGAGGTCATTTTTTATTGAAAAAAGTTCACGACTCACGTGGACAAATAAAAATTTATAACAAAAACAATAAATTACAGGTACGTTCGTTTTTTGTTTTAATTCAAGTGGAATACTCATTTTTTTTATTTCCGGTATACATGTTATATGTATCTTTTCTAATTCCAGTATACTCTATGAATTTTTAAAATTTTCAAAAAAATTTCAACCAGTTGCTCAAGGTTTGTTAAGTGCCGACTTCACCGAGTAATTTAAATTTGTGGTATGCTATACTAATAGATGAACTTAATTGGTATTTAAACTGGTTTGTGTAACCATTCATAAAAATAACATCAAATGGGATCACAATAATATGGGAAAAAGCGTGCATTCGAAGCATTTCTGCTAACCCCTCATAACCATGCAATAGCCTACATGTATGTGTTTATTTGAATCATTCAGTGAACAGAAAATACAATATGTAAAAGGGTGTTGCATTTTCTGTATTTGCCAATGTCAACATCCCGCGCGTTGTAGGCCTAGCCTGCAGCGCCTCCAAGTGTCATGTACTGTACATGTATGTCTACATGGATATCAACTGCAAAATGTATCTTCCGAGAAGTTCCGACCCATGCCATCAATTCGTATTCGCACAAAATGTTCGCACTTAAGTAATTTACAATTCTTCCGGTTTCCAAAAGGATGCATTTTAATCCTCCCGGGCGTACGTATTTACGAAATTGCATTTTCGTCATGGTTTCTTTTTGAGAGCATCCGTGAAGAGATGTTCACGAAACATTTATCCCTAGCTCACTGAAAGAATTAGAGTCAAGGTGTTATTTTCTAAGATGTTGGCATTTACGGTGCAGTTTGAGACCTATTTTTAGATCTGATGTAAAATATCTGGCTGGTAACCTTGATTTGTTAGGAGGCTAACCTTGATCTACCAGTTAAGCACGAGGTGTCGGATGCTATTGACATCTGGTTTATCTATACTGGAAACATATTTAGCAGTAAATTAAAAAAGTTTATTTGCTCACTAGGGGGCACTGCTTACGTTTTTCACCTTGAAAAAAAAAGATTTAAGTTAAACTTTTTGTAAGTATTTCGATCTACATGTAGACTCGAAACATTTCCGAGCATTTTCAGTCCTTGCTGAAGTGTTTTTACCGGCGATCTCCGTAAAGAACTAATTAGTGTCAGAATTGGCACGTGCTTATTGCTTATGTTTTTTTCTTCTTTTTTGAATTGCTTCCAAAATGAACCGTCCGTCTATGTTTACAACGTCAAAAGAGCATTTTATTACACGTTTCGTTGCATCATGGATTTAGCCCAAGTCTTAAACAAGAACTAGTTTTTTAAGCCTGCATGGGTGTACTGCTTGAGACGTAAAAATCACCAAAGTTCCGCGTTTGCAGTCGTCTTTCAGTGATAGTGAGCTTGTTGTTTACCGTCAACAGTCCACGTCTAAAAATGAATAAAACGAGATAAGCTAAAAAGCACGCCTTTTTAATACTTTCGGATCTTGCTGCGTATCGGGATTCACAACATGCAGCAGTATAGTCAGCTTTTGAACATTGAAAATGACGTCACGTCCGGAGAAATGCACCATGACAGTTACACGGAAAATGCAGTATTGCTGGACAGTGAATTTAGTGAAAGCCCAATTGATAATGAGGATATTGGAACACGGTAAGGGTCTATCAGCACTGCATAGCATTAAGGAAGAATATAACTTTTATGTAATTTAAAACTCGATTTTCGGAGGGAAGTGCATGTTTAGAAATTTGATAAAGCATATAATGCAGAAATTTGATTTCTGCGTACTAGAACGTGTCAATATTCCTAATATAAGCGGTACTCAAATAGACGAACTAATTTTAGCAAAACTGCAATTTCCATCTTTATGAACGTCCCTGAAAAGGGCAGCTTTATTGCCTTTAAACGTTTTACGATTTCTCAAAAGTGGTCAGCAGAATTTATTGCTAGGGCCGTTCATAAAGATCGACATTTCGCCCGATCATAAAGGTGGAAATGACAGTTTTGCTGAAATTAGTTAGTCTATGTGAGTACCGCTATTGTTGCGGATTAACCGGAATCCGTAACTGCTTGAACATGTTTACCTGTATGAGATATCCTAATGGGTATCTGATACCGTCGATGTAATTTAACGATTGCCGAATTGCTATGATTTCGTTAAATTGTTGCATTCTTCACACTTGCATTTTGCCAACTTATACCAGTTTAAAATACAATTAAGAAAGAATAGTGTCTTTTATGGTACTTTTTTGCGTTTAGTAGTTTATATAAGGGTACGAACACAACAAAACTTCTAGGAAAGAATGTTACTTTTTTTACCACTGGCGCCAACCAGCGGGCAAATATTGGCAAATTACCGATGGTTTGCCCGCTGGTTGGCGCTAGTGGTAAAAAAATTATCACTCTTAATTTAAAAGTTTTGTTGTGTTTCT
>JAQGBX010001719.1:0-23431 GCA_034698745.1 Megaphyllum sjaelandicum | reverse complement strand
TTAGAGTTAGGTGAGTCGTGCGAATGCTACTCTCCTAACTGACTTTTAGGTGACTCTCTTAGCTAAGTGAACATTTAAGTGTCCGTGCAAACAAGGCTTAAGAAATGGCGCCATCATCATAATCTGAATTTTGGAAATGTTGTCAACAACAGAATTTAAGAAATGACGTCATCATCAGAATTTTACTGATGGACGTTTTTACATCACAATGTAGGAAATGTCGCCATCATCATAATTTAACAAATGACGTCATCATCAGTATTTTTTATTGAGCGTCGCAATCATCAGAACGTAAGAAATGACGTCATGATCATAATTTAACAAATGACACCGTCATCAGAATTTTTGTGTTTGACGTCTGCATCATAATTTGACAAATGGCTTCATAATAATAACTTAACAAATGACGTAATCATCAGAATTTATGAAATGACGCTATCATCATAATTTAACAAATGACGTCATCATCAGTATTTTTAATTAGCGTCGCAATGATCAGAACGAAAGCAATGACGTCATGATCATAATTTAACAAATGACGCCGTCATCAGAATTTTAGCGTTTGACGCCAGCATCATAATTTGACAAATGGCTTCATGATGATAACTTAACAAATGACGTAATCATCAGAATTCTAATGAACGACGCCATCATCGGAATTTATGAAATGACGCCATCATCATAATTTTACAAATGACGTCACCGTCAGAATTAATTGCAACGATGACATCATCATCTGTATTTTAAATGATTGACGTAATTCATTAAAACCATTAGTGATGTAAAATTAACATTTTCCAATGAATGTCCGAAAAATCAGACATCTTTCGGACATCCGAAACTCTAAAACTACCCCGTTAATCGGGTAAAAGACGTTCATGTATAGGTAGTTGTACGTCAGAATGTACTGTATTTTCACAGGCACGCCACGATTCTTCCGAAATTATTACGTTGAAGTTTGATGGTGGTATTCTCGTTGAAGTCGGGGGAATTTGCAGATCCACATTTCACGCGTAGTTTCGCCGCCCACGCACATCGTGTCACGTGCTCCTCCGTCACACACACACTCCGCAGTCGCTGTAGTGACAATGAAGTGGCTACAGGTGCCGAGACGCATAGGCGCAACGCGCAATTTCATCGATATCGGCTCAAAATCCACGTAACAACACCTGAACTCCAGTAAAAATAGAAAAAAAACCAAACTGTAATGCGCAGAAATATTGAAGAAATATCTGGCGGATCCGGCTTATTATAAATTTCTCCTCTACGGCATTGGTAGACGGATGCACCTATGGGGAAAGGCAAACCTACGCTCTAATAGCCAACAATTGAGCCCAGGCTCGAACCACGATCATTTAGTCCGCGGCTCTCGGTGCGCTAACTTGCCTCTCTCCGGAACTACTTTTTCATCACGCGAGATTTTGCGAGATTTTGCAGTCCGTCGATCAGTTCGGAGTAACGCACGTGGAACAACATCCTCGGATGCTCGGAAACGTCGCATTTCTTTTGACCGTCAGTGGAAAAAAAGACACCTTTCTGGATTGAATTTCACTGACTCCTTGCAGGGTAAGATTTTCGGAATGTTTCTTTCTGTATCGATTGGATGGTAGACGCTGCCTCTGTTTCCAGAGCGCACTTATACTCTGGTTGGGTTTCAAAGTCTCTCTGCTTGTTGCCAGCCTGTTGCTCGTATTTCCGGCGCCTATTTCAGTTTTTTTATTTCCGTAATTTGAAATGGAGCTCTTGATTGCTCGCTGCGTGCGCGACACGTGCTGAAGGGATTTCTGAGTAGGCGACCACTGCCTAGCCTCGCTCGAGGTGCAGCTTCTGTCACGTTAAGCCAGTTTCGGTTTCGAGGATGTGTGATGACTGGAGATGATGCGTACATGTACTGGAGGTGAGCCGGTCACGTTTTCGTTTAATGTTCGTGGTTGAAACTCGAGTTGTGGACGTGGGGATCGTCGGAAATCGGACACCTCTTGACAGGGTTCTATACAGACCTGGGAAGCTTGGGAAAAAATGGAAAAGTCAGGGGGACTTGAAAATGTATGGGAAGGTCAGGGAAGAATAACTCATTTTGAAAATGTCAGGCAAATTAAGCGTATTAATGTTGTCACGATCCAAAATTAATGCTAATTCTACGTTGTTAGTACATTTGAACATTTTTAAAAAATATCCCAGTGCAGATTATTCAAAATTGTAAACAATTTCAGAGCACAAAGCTGCAAAATTGTCAACAATTCCCGAGAACAAATTTGCAAAACCGTCCACGTCTACCAAGCACGAATTTAAACATTTTTAAACTTTCCGTAATACAAATTTACAAGATTTCCATCCTTTTCCAGCAAAATTTTGCACAAATTTAAACATTTTCCAGCCAACATTTTGAAATATTTTAGAGTGCAGATTTCTAAAATTTTCAACAACAGTCTCCGAGGTGAATTTGCAATATTCTAAAGTTTTTCAGATTACAAATTGTCAAAATTTTCTGCATTTTCCGAGTACCCATTTTATTTTCAAAATATTATCTGTTAAATTTGTAAAATATTGAATATTGTCCAGCGTCGACTTTGCAAAATCATAGATAACGTTGGGATGTGTCAATTCTGACATCGTCATTGTCAGGGTGATTTGTTTAAAAAACGGATTCGCGGTCTGGTCATTTTTTGACAACATTCATCCAATTCCTGCAGCGAACTTTAATTGCTAACGAAGAACTTGCATTACGTTGATGGCAGCCCCTAATAAGCTCATTTCTAGACGCATGGGGAGTTTGATCTTGGCCATGCATTATTAATTAATATGGTAAATTGCCAGACAGCCATGAGCATGCTAAACGCTGGACTAATTGCAGACGTCGATTAAATTTAATTGAGTCGTTGTATAACTGCGCATATCGTTTTGATGTTTGGTATATTCATTGTACGAGGGGTGTTCGTTAAGTTGCCTCGGTCATTTAAAAAACAAACGGCTGTATGGATTTTAATGAAATGTAGTAGTGAAATAACATGTAAACGTCATCTATTATTTTAAAAAAGTACATATTTGGAGATGCATTTTTCCCATCGTTCTGGTAGCGAATTTAAATCCCCTTCCCCCACCCCCACTCTCCCCTTTTAAAAAGCGGTCGGCTGGCTGGCGTTTATGCAAAAGCTTCCAAATCAGCATTTCTGCCAGACACTAGAGCATCTTTCACACTTTTCTGTCCATTTCTGAACTAATCAATTCACTCGTAGACCGTACGTTTGGAAATTACTCGGACCTTAAACATTTCATGAATTTCTGCTCCTGAAAGGCCTTTAAAAGTTTAAAAACGAACATCAGACCGCTGCTGAGCCACTATCTCTTCGGAGTCATTTTTGCTTTCGAATTTTAAGAACGTGCAATTTTTGAAACATATCGTTTAATGTTGAAATATGTTCAGGAATGTTAAGAATTTTTCAATGAACTTTAATTTAATATCCATACAGCCGTTATGTTTAAAAAAAATGTTTGCGGAAACTTAATAAACACCCCTCACATTACGTCTTTCATCTAGCAAACATGTTATACATTTCTCTTTCCTTCGAAAATACCTGTAGACTGTAAAATGTTTGGAAATTAGGTTAAGGTAATATTATGTCCCTGTAATTTATGTGCCAATTCACAATAATATCGCATGGTTTTATAACGGCAGTCTCGATTTTGTACCCTAAAATGCGCGAGCTATTCAACCTTACGGGAAATCGATACGAGTATAAATCCTATTTAAATAGATTGGGACGTAAAATCTAAGTAGCTTTTTTAATGCCAAGTTTTCTTATATACTGTACAAGCTGACGCTTCTGTAATAGGATACTAGGTCATGGACGAATTTGTATTTACAGTAAAAGGTCATGGTCGATCATTTTCAGGACAGTGAACTCATGGATAGAAAAATATGATCCCAGCTGTTATGTAATGAAATAAGTTATTTGGTCCTTCAAAACTGGTACATACATGCACTAGTACATTAATAAAACAACAATGGAATTGTAACCTTACCTGCCATTGTTCGAGGTTTCATGATACTAATTTTTTTTGTGCATTATTTGTGGATAAAAATTGATATACTTGAGCAATGGCCGCATTACTTTCAAAGAATGATGCTCGAAAATGCACAAAAAAATAATACGGTTTTGCAAAGAAATTTACAATTTTGAAATGTAAAACAAAGACATTTCGTTTTTTTTTTTCGAATTTCAAGTTAGATATCATTTGAAAGCGGTCCTTAATGTTAAATAAATTTCAAATTTGTTCACCGCTTTGCCAAAGACACATTTTCAAAATTTGCGAGGATAAATTAGCAAAATTTTCAACAATTTCTGAGATCAGTCTTGCAAAGTTAAAAAATCTTTTCAGAAAACAAATTTGCAAAATCTTCAATAGTTTTTGAAGAAACATTTTCAAAATTCCCAACTATTTTCGAGTACAGATTTGTAACATTTTCAACAGTTTCCGTTCCAAAATTTTCAAAAGATTCTGACGGCAAATTTGCAAATTTCTACACCTTTTCAGAGCACAAATTTGCAAAATCTACAACCTTTTCCGAGTTTAAATTTTCAAAGCTCTCAATATTTTCCCAGTACAAATTTGTAAAATTTTCGAAAAAATAAACATTAGTAAAGATTTTTCAAAATCGTATATAACATTGACATATATCGATTTTGGTATTGTCATTGGACCGGGAAATTTCTTTGAAAACCTGGAAAAGTCAGGAATGTTGAATATGAAATTTCTGGGGAAACCCTGCAAATGTTTACCTTTTTTAACGAACCTATATTCTAATTAACAGAATTTCTAATTCGGTAGCTCCCCTATTTGGCCTTCGGTTATCGGCGTATAACAAATTGATTGCTGCAAAATTGACGGAATATTGTAAGTTTTCCGGACTCGGTATGTCCATCTAGGAAATTAAATTAGAGCTAAACACTCGATATTCTCGTTGCACCGAAAAGTTTAAAAAAAAGCAACGTTACTCTATTTAATTAAGCGCCAGCTGTATGTTCCTAACTGCCGTTTTATAATTATAAAAGTGTGCCTTTTATATTACTCGGCTACGTCCTTGCCCTAGCTTCCAGGACTACAAATATTTACTTTTTTCCCTAAATTATTTTTTGGACGTTTGCCCGGCGCGGCAATGCAGTTTTATTAACCATTTTTATGCATTTTCTTTTCGCTTTGATTTGCTTTCATTATTCTTGTTTTTGTTGTGCTATCAAACGTAGAGCCAGCATTAGATGTGCATTTTACCACCGCAAAACCGCGCTCTTTGCGGCTTATAATTCAATTTGGTATTACTGGCACGTAAAGACGCCTTGTTAATTACAAATCCGGTATGCGGAATCGCGCGATTCTTTCGGTAATTCAATTTTTAAAATTTGGATGAAATTGAAAACCGTGCGCCACGTGCCTCAGCGTTCTGACTGATTATATCGAAGAATATAAAAAAAAATTGCTTTGTCTTCTTGCATATTGCGCGTACAAACGAAGACATCTCACTTTTCAATATCTCTTAGAAATATCAAGTCTTTCGTAAAATGAGGTACGTCATTATTCAGATGAATGGCTGGTTGCATGGGTTTTAGGGTTTTCAAAGAAAGTTACGCAAGACTAAATAGACGTCAGACTTGGTATTTTCTTTGCAGTTGCTTGGTGATTTATCTCATAATCCTTAGTAAAATGATTTTTTTAAAATTTTATCTAAAATTTATTAACAGTAAATGTTGATAAATTTTGGATAAAAGTTTCGAAAATTCAGATATTTCTTTTTCTTATTGGACATTTCAGCCAAAATTGTTGAAAATTTGGCCAATCTGAAGGAAAATCATTATCAGCTTGAGCCTTTTAACTACTATGACAGCTGTAACATTAACATGAAGGGTACTCAGTCAGGGGCTTTGCGAACGGCACTTTTGGCAGTCAGGATTGGTTTTAAAAGCAGCGAAAAACTTTGGTAAATTTTTTAAACCAAATAGCATGTCGATTTTGCACACGTGCCTTCATAACTACAAAAAGTGCCATTCGTAAATACTGTCTGAATACTTATTGCGTAGACATTTAATGCATATACGGAATGCATGACTTTTATTCTGCTCGATAATAGCTTGCTTTAGTCAAGAATATTTGAAATCAGTGACTTTCTTTCAATTTTTGAAGAGGAAAATCAAGTCTTATTTTGAATATTCTACTAAACCTCCCACTTGATGGAAAGTAGAACACATTTAGTCAAGAAGGTCAGTAATTTGAGAAAACATAATTTTTTCTAAATCAATATTATTTTATGTACAAGGAAATAAAATAACATTGGTTGAGGAACAATCCAGTCTCGTAAAATTATTTTTTATCAAATTCAAGCACTTGAAGATGCAGACTATCAGGAAATGCCAATGCCAAAAATACGAAAAATGATCAGTGGCCATTTTTTTCCAACCTCAGTCTTGCATTGGCATTGCATACATGCACTGAATGTTTACGACATAAAAAACTACTTGAGATCGAGAATCGTGCCTGTTTTACCCTGTGTTTTTAATACAAGATGGTGGGTGTATTTGAAAGTATACATTAGCTGTCCTCGGTGCACGTCCGATGCGTTTTTGCTAAATCACACACTTCCTGTAACCATCACGACGAAAGCTATAGCATTTAATGCCATTTTCATGTTATCAAGATGAAAACAGCTAATGTTTGTTGAATCTTTAGGAATTGTCCACGGAAACGCCCACGCGCCGGTGTTATTTTAAATATTACAGCATAATATGTAGATCTATAGACCATGTAGTGCAAAATTCTTTATATCAAACTTAGTTTTGCATCATATTATTGCCCGTATTAAATTCCTCAGCATCAGTTTTCCGTCATATGAAACTCCTCTTCTTGGTACTAATTTTTCTGGTTTGCTGTTTCGTAAACAGATCCCTATTTGGTTTCTGGAAGAATAAATCATTCATTTTTTTCAAATATTAATATCCATAATCTTATTCAGCTGCTTCAAATGTACAGCACGATGTTGCAACTGGCCATATTTTCACAGAAAAGTTTGAATCCATTTTCACTTATGTTTACTGTATAGACAGCTTTTGGCAAGATAGCATATGAAGTACGGTAAATATATAGTGGGTGAGAGGTTCTAAATTCGTGATTACTATACGTTATATAGGCCTACGTTCTATTTTAAACAATGCATTTACAAACTCTAAACATTTTTGATCTTTCATGTGTTCCAGTCGTGGGGTTATAAACATATCCATGTACAAGAAGTTAAGGCAAAGCATATTTATACAGTATTTTTGGGTTATTAGTAACTTTAGCAGCTTGAAGTGGTGTTTATTAGTATCAAAACTTTGGTATTTCATGTTTAGTGGTTGCTCCATATGTTGGAGTCAAGAGTTCAAAGAGTGTTTATAGTGTTCAAATATCCTGATGAAAATATCCATGTCTTACGTTACTGAAAGATAGAAAGTTTATATAAATAACAGTTTAAACGGTAGTCATGGTTTCCGCTTATTGCGTTCTTCTGAAACTTCTTAACATTATTTACTAAGGGGAATATGCATCTTCCCCGACAACATGTTTTTTCCACATAGCTCAGAATCCAAATTAAATATAGAAAAAAAAATATTCTTGCTGTTTTCAAGTCACAGTAGGAGTGCATAGAAGCCCCGGAAGTAAATCTTGCTTCGTTTTTTTGTATCAAACTTTGAATTGAGATGTGTCATTTATTGTTCGAAATCAATTCATTTGTCCTATGTACTTTCGATTTACTACCAGCAAATGCGCGAAAAATGCCCATTTTCGAAGCTCTCCTATCCTAGACGACCATCTTTAAGCTCCGAAGCATGTCGTAATGGCGAAAAAAAATGCGAAATTTATTTTTACGGGCTTTTAATGGATATTAGCTAACATTTAACGACGAGAGCGCAACTATAAAAAAGGAATTTTCCGTTTTTTATTTGACTAAAATGATCATGCGTCTTTTTTGACAGTCCAATACATCAGGGACTTCACTGGATCACCGGGTTTTGCCTGATTTGCCTCGTAAAAAATGAAATTGCTGAGAAGCACTTAAGAACGAGCTGATCACTCGTTTAATGCCCTCTTAATTTGTGGAATATTAATGACTAGTTGCGCGGGTCTTCATTAACATTTTCCGATGTTTAAAGCAGGCAGGATTAAAGGCGAGATGGCCACTGAAATTGTTCTCTGAAAGCTGGTTGCACCTCCTAATAATTGAAGAAGATAGATGCATTCTGAAATTGGATTGGAAGTCGTGCCTTACTTACATTACTTGGATGCTAGCGCGGTTTGCCATCGTTTAGGGGCAAGCGACTGAAAGGCTAGCAATAGCATCCAGGAAAATTTAGCGACTATGACAAGTCGCTTTGTTAGTTCTGTAATCATTCTTGATTACATTTTAAACAGCTTAAAAAACTCTAGTTAAGGAAATCACGAGAGTCGTAACTTGCAACATTCAGGGGCAGGCGACTGCAAGGCTAGCATCCATGACAACTTAGCGGCTTTGAGGAGTGTTCTTAAATATTACAAGTACTGCGTATAGATGTTTAAGTTATATTTAGTTCTAAGTAACCCGTACGAGAGTCAATTACACTTTCAAATGTCAAAAAATTGCAGTAACATAAGCCTGAGAGTCGCACTTTGCATTACACAGATGCTTGCATGGTTTGCCATCGTATGGGGGCAGGCAACTGCAATTTTAATCCAGGAAAACGTAGCGAATTTGACGGGTGCTCTTAATTAGTTTAATTACTGCATAGTGATATGAAGTTTATTTGATTAACTGTAATCATCCCTGATTACACTTTAAAATCTGAAAGAATTCTAGTAATGTAAGTTACAAGAAGCGCAACTTACATTACATTGCTCGGATGTTGGCATAGCTTGCCTACATTCAGGGGCAACTTACATTAATGTACTTGAAAGCTATCATGGTTTGCCTACAAACCTAGATAAACGCAGCGTCTTTGACAAGAGTTTTTAATAAAAGTTTTGTAAGTATGGCATAGTAAAGTTTAAGTTGTTTAATTCACGCGAATCAACCCGCGCGTGAATCTACTACGTCTTAAAATAGGAATGAATTCCAGTCAAATGATTATGAAATAATTCGTTAATTTTGCTTTCTGTGGGTATAAATCTGAGTGAAATCGAGAAAGTATTTCCATCTATAACTTGATATTTTTATCACTGCAGTATAGGAATAACTTTATTTTAATAAGCAGGCTCTAAAATTAGTCACGGGTAAACTTATATTGATACTACTATGGTCACGTAGTTTTTATTGACTCTTAGTGCACCATAAACCTAGTCGCCCATAAACGAATGAGATGGATGTCTCGCGTCTTATTGGATCTGAAATATATTTTTCATTCGAGTCTAGGAAAAAATATCAGAAAAACTCAAAATACTTTGAAGGTAATCACGCTTAAGGTGGGTCAGTCGCGCAAAGGGTTGACTTTTACGATCAGGGCGTTCGTCCATGAAAATTGAGCCGTGCAAAATACTCCTTAATTTCGCAAACCTTATCAGACTTTTAACGAGTGGCGCGTTCGCGAAATTTACAACCCATAAATTTGATTTTCGTGGATTTTTGGATTGCTTTTTGGCGCATTTTCGCGACTGATTTGGCCATCACCGAGGGTAAATATCGGGTATTATTGCGTGGACGCTATAAGGGCACCACGCCCACATTTCAATATCGAGATCAATATGAATAGCTGTAAATATTGTAATTTCGAGCTGCCTCGGTCACCTCGAGATCGCTCCTCGCAAAAGTACTACATTTATATGACGAGTTTTTACTAAATTTTATGAGCAAATTGGGGTCCTAAAATCGACCGGCCTAACATGTCCCATTATTTAGCATCATCCAAGGTCTTCTCTCCACATTTATTACCGTCAACTTCCTTCAATCTGATTGAAATTTATTAAGTTGGAACTGCGTAATTCAATTTTGAAATTGGATGGCAAATTAACGCTCCTCGGTTTTCCGGCAATTAAGCGAAAATTGCCTTCGGGAGGCCCTTTGTTACAATTTCGAAGCAAGCCTCGTTTGGAATTTTCCACTTTTTTCTGGATGCAGCTTCTGCTACAGTAATAAATTTAGATGCTCACGAGTTCGTACAGGTCACCCTAATTTATTAATTCTGTCTAGTCCAGAAACGAACGCGCGTTGTTTATGCGCATATATGGTTTTAGGACTGTTCCTGAAATCCCCTGAAACTTTGTGGCGAGTTTCCGTAGCGTTGTTTGCAGAAAGCTACGTCCATACTGGAAGAAACAGACAAACTTTCTGTTTCTGTTGCTAGTTCCTTCAACTTGTTCTTATATGTTCCCCTAAACGTATTGTTTCTATTAAAAGCTTTAAAGATCAAAATAAATGTGACAACGTGAGTGAACATTTCTGTTTCTGTGTGATGCTGCACGTTCAAAAGTTCTGTGCATGATGTGCATCATACTGTTACTCTGAAAACCAGCAAACTGTTGTAGGCTGCTCCTACAAGTTGCGTGTCTGGTATATAACTGGCAACAATTAGCAGAAAAAAAGTTTCTCTGTTTTCTCAACAATGTTTCATTACGTTGCATGTCTGGTGTGGACAAAATATTTAAGTTATCTCTGGAAACATACAGTTATGTGAACGTACTGGAACATTCTGTTCGAACCGCATATGCAACGTATAGAAAGATCGTACGTCAGTCTGTTTCCAGAAATAACTGGCAATAATTAGCAACAAAAAGTTCTATTATATTTTATACAGACCGAAGTGCGCTGTTTCTATATATTGTATGTCTGATGTGGACAAAATATTCCAGAACGTTTACATAAGTTTTTGTTTCCAGAAATAACTGGCAACAATTAGGCCCAAAACGTTTCTCTATATTTTATCCAAACTGGAGTATACGCTGTTTCTTCTATACGTTACATATCTGGGTTTGACAAACTGTTCCAGTATGTTAACATAAGTGTATGTTTCCAGAAATAACTGGCAATGATTATCAAGAAAACGTTTTTCTGTTTTCCCCAGACTCGAGTACGCTGGTTCTGCAGTGTCTTTAATGAACATGTACGTTGCATGCATGTTTGTGGACATAAGTTTGTTTCCAGAAATAACTGGCAACAACAAGTTCTTCTATGTTTCCTCCATTGTGGACGTAGCTGTAGATGACGAAATATAAGAGAATATACTGAAAATGTAAAGCACGAACAACCAAACAACTTTTAAAATACTTTCCGACTAAATTAGTTGCTTGCAACTTAGGACGAGGTCGATGGTGCTGCCACCTGGAAAGATGAGCTTGCAGGTCGACGCCACCACGCGATCACTCAATGTACAATTGTAGTGTTGCTCCAAAAGCAAATGTTCGGGTTTTTTTGGGGGGTGGATGAGGAAAGAGGGGGGTTGTTCGTGGGAGTTGTTCATTCAGATCATGGCTCATTTAAATACAGAAAAGATCGTATCTCACCGTGATTGTTTTCGCAGACGTTTTTATGTTCACTTCCGTGTCCACCATCACGGAATCTCATCGAATTCTTTGTTTATGAGCCATAGTTAAAGTAGGCTCTTGGTTATCTTGTTTTGGGCGGGTTGGTTAGAAAAATGCACGCGAGATAATCAGAGCCCGCGACTTTTTTTAGAAATGCAAAAGAGCGTTGTTCGTTAATTCTCGTCGCACTTTTATCTCATAAATGCACAGGTGCAACGGAAATCTGATAACAATGCACGGAACTATGAGAAGTTTCGAGAGCAAATTTGCCATGTTTGGTCCCACCCAGTTGAATGACACGAGTTACATAATGCGTTAGGCAATCTCCTTCAGGCTTTTTGCCATTTTTTTCCTACCCAGAAAATGCATTTCTCAGTGTATTGACTCCTGCTAATTTGGCTACAAGCGTCTTTATTACAAAAAAAAAGTCCATTAACTGCTTTAAATGGCATATTGCATGAAATTTGACGACGCAGATTCTGCAGCCAATCCCATTTCCTGCTGATTATTTATGACGGAATGATATGCCCGAATTAAAGCCATATCCCTTATTAAGCTTTTTTGATAAAGAGATGTTATGCAACGAATGAAATTGAGGGCCTAAATGACAGAGTCAAACTCTCTTAGTACGTATAATAAGCGGATGTGCGTTTTATGAAGGTACTACATAATACTTTTCCTTCGTCTCGCTATCCAAATAACTTGAACCGATAGTTATGTTTTCGATGCCCAATTACTGCAAGTGTCCTGAAAATGTCCGATTTAATCGAACATATTTTTGAAAGTTTAATCGGACGTAGTTTTGATGATTTAATCGGACTTGTTTTTAAAGGTTTTATAGGACATCGTTTTTTTTTTTGGAGATTTAATCTTGTAAATGTACGATTAAATCGGTTTATGTCCCATTGAATGTCCTGAAAATGTCCGATTAAAGTTTTTTTAAAAATACTTTATTAAATATTTAAAAATATGTAAAAAAATAATGCCTTATTAAATGTTCGAAAGAATGTGCAATTACATGTAGAAATAAACAGTCATTTTTAATGAATGACGTCATCGATTAGAATTCTTATGACGTCATCCTTTAAACTTCTGATGACGGCATTCGTACATTTTGGAGACGTCATGCATACGGTTTTCGATGATTACGTCATTCATGACAATTCTAATGATGACGTCATTCGTTAAATTCTGATGTTGTTTTTTTCCTTAAATTATGATGATGGCGTCATCATTTGCTATGCAGCCCCCGATGTAGTTCTATATACGTTCTAAAAATGTCAGGATTGCAAAGCTATCCTTCGGTGGTTTTTTTTATTCCCCTGCTGACTGTCTGCATGGGGTATAAGTTGTTTGAATGACTAATTGCCGCTCAAGACGTGATCCGCTGTCTAGGGTATTTTTTGTGCAACTTGACTAATGAAATGTTTAATGATAGTGGTATGATTAAACGTTCATTGCTAATATAAAATTAATAATTCTCATCGGGAGGCTTTAGATAATGAGAATATTGATAATAAATGAGTTTCTTCCTTATTAAAAAAATGTTTTCATCTAGATCTATAACAGTTTTTGGAGGTTTCATCAACCTAGAACTTGTTATATGCACTTCTTGAAAACATGTGACATTCCTGCGAGTGCTCAAAATCAATTACTTTCTTAAACGATACTGGCTCATCATAATTATAAGTCATCGTCGATCAATCCGTTAGAAAGGATTTTGAGTTAATCGATTGGTACTCAGTGTCTTACGAAGATAATTTAATCTCACATCGAAAAATATGCTTTAGAAATATACTTTCAGAACTGTAATTTATGTAATAAAAATGTTTTTTAAAATTATATTTCGGTATTTTCAGCTTTAAAAGTTATTAAAATACGTGTAGATTGGAACGTCCAAGTTATTTCCAGATATCGTGCTAATGTAGTTTTAAATATATTTTCATAAGTAATAATATATACTCATCATAAAAACATTTTAAACTTTATTTAAAAATATCCAAAAAAAATGCATTCTTGAGGTGACATTTCATAAGATATTATAAAATAACATTTCAAATACATTTATATTGTTCTAAACGAATTTATTGAGCATTACGTTATGGTATAAATTTTGCATTTTTTTTAAATGTACAGGTACTTTCAAATGTTAGACTTGTCATGACCAGCGGGTCATGGGCGCTGACCCTGATATTTCGAAAGGTCGCTACTTTGCAGATTGCGTGACCGTCTGCCGGAATGTGGCGCATGCAGCGTGCATGCCCCGCATTCCGACAGTAGTATATAATGCGGCCCACTACTGTGGACCGGAGACAGTTGCAGTCCGCCTCTCGGAGACGTCACCTCGTTCGGACAACCGGTGACCCGTTGTCACTGGCTGTCACTTAGTCGCTCGGACAGCCACTCGGCGTGATGGCTGTCACGTTATGTAACGTATTGTTCGCCTTGTATTATCGTGTTGAACTATCGCTTAATAAACGATACCCTGAGCTACTCGAGAGTCGTTCTCGTCCCTTATTCGACGATGCTCGACCCCCTGCCCGGCCCTGGCCTGATCTTGCCGCCCTATAGGATGTCCAGGACCGGTAGGAGCATTACAGACTCGTTAGTAGAAATGTAATTACTACTGATCAGTATCTTGTTAGCAACTTATCGTTCACATGCAAGCTTGATAATATCGACTAATATTGATCTGCTTTGATATTTGAAATTGTCTAAAATATAATTTAATAAATACAATGTAAATAATAAATGTTGCAGTAATAAAATGTATTTTCATTAAAATATATCTAGTTTGCAAAACATAAAGAAACATGTAAAATATAAGTAAGCTTTAAAATATAGCTTTGATATAGGATATAAAAACAGATTGGAACATCCGAGTTATTTTCAACTATAGTGCAATTGTATGGAATGTATATGTACAGTATTTTAAAAAAATGCATTTTTGAGGTGTTATTTTAAAAATGCGTTTCCATTGTACTGAATAGATGCAGTTACAAATTCATTTAAAAAAATATTTTCATAATTTAGTCTTGTTAGTAGAAATGTTAAAATTAATTTATAATATAATTTAAATATGTTTAATAAAATATTTATTGGCTTTACGGTTTTCTAAATGTAATCACTATTTAAAGCCTATTTGTAAATACATATTTCATAGTCTTTGTACATATTTTTTTTCTCATATTGCATTGTTGAATAATGTTGTTTTTTTAAATGCATTGCTGCATATATTTACTAAATGGATTTCTAGTGCATTAATTGCTATACGATATCTTAAAATCATATATGTTTTACAAAACATATCAAGAAACATAAATTTATTGTATGTTTTGAAAAATATATTATAGTAAATGACTTTATAAATATATGCTGCTTATAAAAATTTGATTTGATCTTGTGGTGCATATTTATTAGAATTAGTTAGATTTGTTTTTATGTGGAGATGGCTGGTTTGAAATTTCGAATGGTAACTTGTTTTCTCCCAATAAGTCAGTTGGTCTTACATTTGTTAGATTCGCACATTTCTTCCTGTCCGGGTAGATGATGAAATGGGATGAATAATAATAATAATAATAATAAACTGTCAATTTTCGTGAAGCAATCTTGGTTTTCAACACTCATAACGGAAATCGATTTAATACATCTTTAATTACTTTTGTTCCTATATACGCAGCGCCGCGCGAGAGATGTACAGTTTTAATGAAAAAAATTAATGAGTTTTTTAATTGGCATCTTAGGCACTTGATACGGTATGGCATCCTAGGATATGCTTGTACGCAAGTAGGGTTCATGACATAACCATCGTTGACATTTCTTGATTATTTCCAAGCTTGAACACGGAACGAAATTAAGAAAAGTTTCTCGAGTCAAACAAGAGCGAGCTAGTTTAATTACGTCGAAATTGGGGTTTCCGGGACGCTGTTTTGGTAATTATGGCAATAAAGGAGACGAGAAAACTCTCATTTTAGGAGGGTAATCTTGAAATAAGATAACACCGAGGGCCCACCCATAAAGGGATGTCTCGGGTAATTTTCTTAGTCCTTGCGGACAGTTGTGTGGATCATCTAAATTCCTTCATCATTGTGTGAGCATCATTTTGGAATTTTTCAAAATTGTTTATTTCCGTCTGTTTATTTGATTCAATGTCAACTGCACGTCCCCATAAGGAACGACGTTCGGCACGATTTTGAATTCAATACACTAAACCGAATTTAGAGAAATCGATAATTTGAAATTGGCCAATTTGGACGTCATATTGTTAAAACCAGTGTGTCCGTGTATTAACTGTGAAGAATGCATCATAGATGGCGTTGGTATTGTAAATGGATTTAGGAGTTGGATATTGAAGCGAACATCCAATCTAAGCGCCATTTTGCGGATCTTTTTTCTGGCATGTTTCTGTCGCCATTTTCACATTTAGAAAATTTTGTCTCCATATTGTTGCAGCATAACGCGTTGTTTTATTTAATTGCTCATAATTCATCATAGATGGCGTTGGTATTTTGAATGAATTCAGCAATTGGATATTGAAGCAGAATTGCATGCAATCTACGCGCCATTTTTGTCATTATTATTCTGTCATGTTCCTGTCACTATTTTTCATTTGTACGTGATGTGAAGAACGAACGACATCGTCTGCTACTTCATTGGTTTAATAGAAATTCTTCTTAATTTACTATTTTCTCATTGTTGTTAATATTTCAGTATTTTTTGCATTAAGTGAGGAATCATAAATACTAATCAATCAACCAAACATTCTAAATTATAGAAAATTAGTTAAAGAACTTCTTTTAAGAAGTTTGAAAAACTTACTGACCAATGCAAATGTTGAATGATGAATTTGAAAATATTGACAAATTAAGAGAGGGAAATATTGAGAATTTTGAAAAATTAAGAGCGGAAATTATTAAGAATTTTGCAATTGAAGTAGTGAGAACGTTTTAAAATTGAGGAAAATATTGGGAATCTTAAGATTCTTAAAAAAATTAAGAAAAGGGAAATATTGAGAATTTGGTAAAATTAACCTTGGAAAACATTAAAATGTTTGCAAAATTGGCCTCGGAAACTGTATAAAATTTTGTTAAAATTTACCTAAAAACCACATTTATAAAAAATCGACGTGATCTCAATAAACAAAAATAATATTAAATTTACATGAGAACTTGGCGCCACCTTACGCTCGGCGCCCGGGTGCAATCCACCCTCTGGCACCCTCGTATGCCATCCAACCTATTTCCTGAGAGGGGGATCATGTGTTGCGGACAAAAATTGTCTTCACAGTGGCACTGTTCCATAATACATTCTGTGTTTATGGTTGAGCACGGCCTATTGTTGAACAGTGCCCTAAAACGTAATATAATAGGAGCTTAAGCTTTGTTCTACATTTAACTAGCTTAATATTATGTCTTTGCGATTTGATTCGATGCAAGAAGCTCTAAATTAGCAGTTAATGCTATTGCAGTACCCCTAAAAAGAGATAAAGTTGGCTTTTTTATGGGCAACTTTTTACGCGATTTGAACATCACGAGGAGAAAAGAAAACGGAAGTTGTATTCCCTCAATGATAAACGATCTCAATCTTTTTACGGCAAACAGATTTCGAAAATGGTTTTCTGACTTCATGAGCCGTGGATCCTCCCACCACAAACCATCGTTTGGTTAGGCTCGAGTTTTATTGGATGTGTCAGACGACTGTCACCCCTCACGCTCGGCCTGAGTTGCAATCTGAAAATCATTAGTGCCAAGTTATCAGTTTTGTTGATGGAAACGATTTCTGGCGAGGTTGCCCTTTGAACTTTGAGTGCAAGGCTGTAATAAGACATGCTATGGCCTTTGAATTTTGTCGTAAACAACACGGCTGAATTTGATCAGTCGGAGGGCATAAAATGCATTAAAATCAAATCAATCAAATCAATTTTATACTACGAAGAAAAACTTCGTAGTATAAAATTTGTCAGCTAGTTAGGTGCTTCAGTTTCGTATCCACAGTTTTAAGCTCGTTGTTTGATGATACATCAAATTTTTTTTTGCTCAACATTTGGCATTTGGCGTTGCGACACGGGTTCGTATACATTTTCATATCAATAACTGAACATGTAGGCTATATTACTTAAGACGAATTTTCAAATAACCAGCTCAATTTTTGCCTTTGGTAAAACCAGTAGTCGTGCATTCGTTTTATTTTAAAAAATTTTAAAAATTGCCAAACTAAAATGAAACTATTGATAAACAACTCTTTTTCCCGAATTAAGGGGCATTTATGGAGTTTTGAATGTCCGATTGAATATCCTCAAAATGTCTGATTACATTTTTTTATGAAAATGTCCGAGAAAGCCGATTTTTTCCTACATTGAACAAAATGTTCTACGAAGTTTTCGAGAAAAATTTGCGACTAAATATTCGAATCAACCCCCGATTAAATGTTCCAATGAATGTGCCATTAAATGTCCTAAAAATGGGGCATTTTAATGTACATCAATTCAGTACACTTCTGATAATGACATTCTTACGTCATTCATAACAATTCTGACGATGACCACATTCATTAAAATTCGGATGATGACGTCATTTGTTAAATTACGATGATGCTGTCGCTCCTTAAATTTTGATGATGTCGTCATCATTTACAATGCAGCACCAGATGTAGTTCTACGTTTTTAAAAATCCGCTGTCTTTTTTCAAATATCTGAACATTTTCCATGGATATGCCTTCCAAGTGTAGATGATGTAGATGTACGTTTAAAACGTTCTCAGTTAAAGTCACGATATTCATTTCGTTTCTTTGATTCAGCACCAAAAGCATGGATCTAATTTTGTATTTTTATGAAATGTTTTCGCGGCATATACAGTATGTTCTGATACCTTTGTTTGATTTTACTGTGTTGGGGATTAAAACTGTTGAGGTAAATTGATTTATCACCAGTGTCGTTTTCGAGATTTCCTGCGACGATATTTTTAGTTGACATTGAGAGAATTATTACCCAAGTGGACAAATCCACCGCAAATTGTGTCTTGATCTCTATTTATTGGTGAGATTACAGACGCGCTAAACGAGACAGGTCTGCAGGTTTGAGATTACGCCAAACATAAATTTGCTTTCTTCCCCTTGTTTGTAAGGCTTTACGTGGTCAACGAAAATTCTATGGAATGATCAATGACCAATGTATTGTTAATAATGAAATGTACAATAAATATATGCAACATAATACTATTGTATACTGACCGAACTAGTGCGCAATGAACTTGATACGATATTGTCTAGGGAGATACATAACTGAGTTACATGACGGGCATCATTACTGATCATCATTACTGTCATCATTCGCAAATAATTTTTTCACAAACTTGAATCGAAAAAAAAAAATGACGGCAATCATTTTCTTAAATTTGCGCAATATCATCCCACATCTAAGTTAAAATACCTTTTAATACATTTAAAATATTTTTGACATGCAAAGTATATTTTAAAGTCAGTTACTATAGTACATGTTTTTTTTAAAAAAATACATTTAAATGAAAATAAATTTTACAAGGTAACTTTAGAGCAATTCCTTTTTTGACAAATATTTTCAGCAATGCATTTAAAAAAGCATTATTCAAAAATGTAATATGAAAAAATGTATGTCTAAAAAGATAATATGTTTTTACAAATAGGTTTAGATTAGTGGTTATTCCAATATATTTAGAAGACCGTATCACGAATAAATATTTTGTTGAATATATTTCAGTATAATAATAAAAATTGCCGCAACAATTTTAATAATTGCAGTGTATTTTTTAAATCATATGTACCATTATACAATCCTGTTTCAAAGACCAATCATATCAGTATTTGTCCATGTAATTAAGCGTGCGTGTGAACGATAAGTTGCTAAGCAAATAATAATCATTCGTAAAATTTCTACTAAGGAATCTAAATTTTGAAAATATATTTGTTACATAAAATTGTAACTATATTTATATAGTGCACTGGAAATGTATTTTAAATGCATATGTCATTGTAAAATATCTTATGAAATACCATCTCAAGAATGTATTTTCAATAACTTTTAAATCTAATTTAAAGCTAAAAATACATTTCTCCGAAATGTTATTTTGAAAAAACTTTTTATTACAAACGATGTATTTCTGAAAACATATACTTCTAAAACTGTATTTTCAATGTAGGTAGTTTTTAGAAGTTGATCACAAAAAGTTAGTGTAAAGTTTCCACAGCTTTTATAATCAAGATACCCAAGATGTCTAGCTTCCATCGCCGATTGAAATCAATTTGGCGAATCATGGGAGATGATAAATGAAAAAACTGGTAAATTCCCGGAATGTGATTTTTTCCCAGATTGCAGAAAATGTCCCCCGAGTCTTCTAATAACATCGAAAAGAGAGCTGAACTTTCTATTAAATCCGACATGTGTGAGGTTCAGTCTAAATTGTTCTTGTATCGACTTTTAATTGCGACTGTATCGGCTTGGACAAGTTATTGATTGGCCTGTCAGAAATGATGCATTGGCTCCGTGGCACGGAAAGGGGGTGGTAACGGGCCTCATGATTAATGCCATTAATCGATTTCTTAAGTTTTATGTCTCAGTCATGTTGGAGCACAGATTGGCGATATACTGTATTGCTTTTTTTCCTGAACAATGTCAATTTATATGTTCGTCAGGGTTTGGGTATAAGTAAACTTACTGGGAGTACTATACATGGATGGACACTGGTCAGTGGAAATGGACCTGATTCCTTTGGGATCTCTAAAATCAGTTGTCTGTCGCAATTACGGTGCTAGGAACGAATGGAGTGGTACTCAGACAGACACTAATTCCGCAGACAGTAATCATCATCAACTACATCGAGAATTATAGTCGCAGGATTAGTAAGAAACCATCGATAATTGAGAAAATTTAAGATTATATGACACTTGAGTAGGCTAGTTTTATGAACTAATTGACAGTTTTAGGAGCTGTCATTGATAGTTTTATAGTTTTAGGTTCGGATTCCACCAAAAAAAACTGTATTAAAAATCAGAGCTTCCCCAGACCTAGAAAAGTCAGGAACCTGTGAAATGTCTGGAGGATTGGGAAGGACGATTTATTTTGAAAAAGTAAGGGAAAATCAACGTATTACCGTATTACATGGTTAGCTCACAGGCCATTTGCAAACTTTTTACAATTTTCCCAGTACAAATTTGCAAAATTTGTAAACAGTTTCTGAGGACAACTTTGTAAAAGTTGGAACAGTTTTCGAGAACACATTTGCGAAATTTTCAAACTTTTTCGAGGACAAACTTGCAAAATTAACAACCGTTTTTTTTTTTCGAAGATATATTTGCAAAATTTTGAACCTATTTCTAGGATAAGTTTGCAAATTTTTAGAAATTGATCGAGAAAACATTCTCCAAAATTTTCAGCCTTTTTCGAGGACAAACTTGCAAGATTAACCAAACCTTTTCCGAGGACATATTTGCAAAATTTGCAAAACAATTTAACCGTTTCCGTGGACAAGTTTGCAAAATATTCAACAGTTTCCGACTACAATCTCAATTAAACCATTCGTAATACAAATTTTCAACATTTCTAACCTTTTCCAATCACAAATTTGCCCAAATTTTAACTATTTTCGATAACAGATTTGCATAACTTCTAATCTAGTCCGACGAGAAATATTAAATATTTTCCTAAGAACATTATTTACCAAATATTGAACATTTTTCTTTGTCGCTTTTGCAACATCGTGGATAACATTGACATGTGTCAATTTTGACACATTGTCGTGGTCAGTGAAATTTGTTTAAAAACCTTGAAAAGTCAGGGAAGTTAAATATGAAACTTCTGGAGAACCCTGATAATGATTAGTAATTCTACCTTAAAGTCTGCATACAGTAATGTTTTTTCCTGTTTTTACCAGTTCGAAAAAATAAATTCTAATTTTTGCCGGTCCTCGAAATATTTTTTTCCAAATTTTGAAGGTCCGCAGGGGTCAAAAGTTTTGTTAAACGCTGCTTTATACCGTATATTTCTTCAGTATTATAATTATAAACTGGTTATCTATACACACTATCGATTGAGTTCAATTACGTATTAGCTACATGTAGGACAAAGGAGATTCAACTTATCGACAAAATTGGCGATGTATTTCAAAATGTCAACAACTTCCACCATACTATGTTCAAACAATTCCTTCTTTTCCTCGATCGTTGGATTTGTTTACTCATAACCCAAAGTATAGTTCAATTGAGGAAGACTGCAAAATTATTTGAGCTGTTGCCAAATTCGCTTTATGTTTTACCAGAAATCTTGTAGAGAGGCAAAATGGAAATTCTGGATTACTCCTCTGGGGCTCTTTCCTTCACTCTTCAACGGTTATGCGCTGTCTATCATAGACCACTTTGTCTCGGTGCCCCAAATTTGTAATGGCAGCCATTGAAGAGGGTTTAATGGGGCTGGACATGGATCAGTATTTCATGGCCAAGCAAGGTATATCAGCTTTTCCTATTTTGCCCATGCATCTTATTCAATTTGTGGACATTCTGCCGATGTACTTAAGGTCTTCAACGAGTTGCCTTGCCCGCAATTTATGACATCCCTTGGCCGTTAACGCTCTTTATTTTACAACCTTTCTCTCCAGTTTTTTTTCCTAGGAAAAATCGTCCTTCGGCAATTTCATCTCTTGTTTCACGTCTGTCTCGATGCACCCAAAGATCACTTTTTTATGACGGACAATTAGATGATTTATGGACACCGGTTTTTCGATAAAAATACATGGTTTCATTCAATGTCTGCATGAAGCCCTATTCGTATTTATCGTAAAAATATTGGGCCTTAACCCATTGCATCGCTTGGCCAACCGTGAAATTTCCACTCCATTGGATTTAGGAAATGGCCGTGGCGTGTTTTAACCAGAAAAAATAAAAAAACGGCTGTTCGCGCGGGAAAATGTCGGTGCGGGTTTGTTTTTAGATTTCAGATTATTTTCAGAAGTTGGCCACGGGCTATTTATGACGAGCCGTATAAAGGAGTGCACTCTCGCAAATGCAACTGCTTGACCACGAGCTTCTTAAGAGCTCCAAAGACCACTATGCGTTTGTAATGCCTCTTCAGACAAAATTTAGTACCACGGCCTACCGCTGCCTAGCGATGGCGCTGGTGCTTTTGTAAAACTAGAGAATGTAAAACTACAACGTCAATCCCGACCCGTTTTAAGATGTCCATGCATCTCGTCACGTGTTTCTTGCTAAAAAAAAATGAAAACATTCAGCACAAAAGGACACCGGAGATACATGTAGCTGTGCTATACTGCAATTTAAAAAAAAACGTAGAACTACAGTACATCTGGGGCTGCATTGTTCGTGATGACGCCATAAATATAATTTAAGTAATAATATCATCCTAATGTAGCAAATGACGTCATCATCCAAATTTTAATGAATGTTATGTCATCATCATATTTTCTATGAGTTGCGTAATCATCAACAAATGTACATGTATGAATATCGACATCAGAAGTTTACTGGATGACATCATCAAAATTTGAATCGATAACGTCATTCATTAAAAATCACCCGTTTTCCGGGCATTTTTTCGGACATGTAATCTGAAAAATAATCTGACGCAATCGGAGCTCCTAAAAATGTCCGATAAATAGCACACAATGAATGACGTTGTCGTCCAAAAATGTTCTGAATTACGTCTTCAAAATTTTTTATTGATAACGCCATTAATAAAAAATGACCCAGTTCTTTTTCATATTTTCAATCGCCCTTTTTTCGAATATTTTTGCAGAATTTTTTTCAATTTTTGCAATACATGTATTTTGCAAAACTTCAACAACTTTTAGTTGTTGAACTTTCAAATCTTACCCTCACCCAAATCGATAATTGTACTGATCTAACAATCAAGAAGATCCTGACAGACCACAAA
>JAQGBX010001718.1:0-23432 GCA_034698745.1 Megaphyllum sjaelandicum | reverse complement strand
TAGTTAAATGGTTTATGATATTTGTATAGATTATGTGCTCCAACATCTTACAAATTACAGAAGTCAGAGATTTGGGGCGATAATTGGCTGGATCTAACTCGGAACCAGATTTTAAAATGGGACAGATACAAGCATCCTTCCATTCCTGTGGAACTGTTCCAGAATCTAAAGAATGTTGAAACAGGTCAGTTAAGAATTTACTTTTTTCGTGACATTTCCATTGGCTTCAAACCTTGAGCACGGTTTTTAGATGAAACGAAGGAATTCCCCTCGTTGATTAATTCCAGTATTAACAGAATAAACACGTATCAAAAAATATTTCATATTGTAAAATTCTAAGGCATTAATCCCCCCCAAAAAAACATTGGTCCGCTAGGGGGCCCAGCAACCACCGATTATCCGGAAGGGAGAGTGGATTAACCGGGATGCAGAATATGACTGCAGACAGGTTGGTGCGTGTGGACACACGTCAGACTAAACGGTTAAACTTTACTCCCCTGCCAGTTGTAAACATTATTTATCTATTTAAGGGAAACTCATAGACAGCAAAAGGCTATGGGAAATTTTCGAAATATAGTCCTGAGGCTCCTAATTATAGTAGAATTATTTTTTTTGTTTTTTTGAATAAAGCCAACATGCAACTCTTAAATGAAACCCCCATTTGTGAAATTACGTTAATAAATATTTTTTTATAATTACGATACGATACGATAGTTAACTCCTTTTAAACGGAGGGCTCAACAAGGAGCCAATGAGGAACAGGTTTAACCCTGCTCAGGGTTGGCAATTTGCCCCTACTCTTGTGTTCTCCTGGTGTAGGCCGAACCATTTCTCAAGGCAGGTTTTGGTCTCCACTAGCTGGCTGACATGATTTCTTCCGCCATTTTCCAGACCCAGTATACTTGCTAAGGACAGCCTCTCCCATGTAGCAGGTGTAGGGCCCAGGGCGGGACAGTGGAGTAGGACATGTTCTAGATCTTCTAGGGCTGCGCTGCACAATGGGCATGATTCCCCAACGTTGTTCCATCTCCGAGTCCTCGCGTTCGTTTCAAGTGAGCCAGCGCGCGCCTTATCTAGCAAGTCGCTGCCCTTGCTATTGTCGTAGAAGAATTCTCGGTGTATACCTGTTTTGGCCTTGTATAGGCATGTTACCACTTTCGTGCCTGCAGATGGCGCTGGAGCTCAAGCACCTTTGGAAAAGTTAAATAATGCACTCCACTCACTGTACTTATGAGACCCTTATAATATCTCCAGTTTAGAACTGTAGATGATTTAGAGGAAGAGCTAATTATTTTTTTGTGGAAAAGAAATGGGTAATATTAAAAACAAATTGAATTAAATCATTAAAAAGTTCATAACATGAAGAGAATTATAAATCAAAATGCCAAAATACCCCAAAACAAACGATGATCTCTGGACATCGTTAATCAAAAATTAGTTTTATGCACGCAATTAGATTTAGCGAAATGAGACTGGTTGTTAAGCCTCAAATGCAGCCTCATTCCAAAAAAATGTTACGCTTAGCGCACTGCTGACCAGCGTGACGTAATCGTTGAACATTTTAATACCAACTGGGTAAACTCGCAATTAATTCTATTAAACAAATAATTTTCGTAACATCGAGCGTAACATTTGAACTACAGCTTCTTTCCCTGATCCCTTTAGTCTAGCCTATTTGTCCAAATGAAGTTAGTAAAAAATGATTATCTCCCTTTTTATAAACACGAGTCTTTATAAACTGGACAGCATAAGCTTCCCGTATGATAAACTTGGACAAAATCGCTCCTATTTATTTTACTTCCAATTGAGAAATGATAGGCTCTGGACATTTGACATCTATTTGAAATTTGTAAATATGTTTATCTAATAGATCTAATATTATCTATTAACTTTCTTAAGCAATTAGTGGCCAAACTAAAAAACTTTTCTTCAATTATATGTATTGATGATACGGGCTTAACAAAACCTTCACTTGAAATTTGACAATCAAAGGAATAAGTTTCTCATCACTTCAAGAAACAATCTAAATAATCAATATTTCCGCATTCCAAGAGTTAAAAACTATCCACACTTTTCAACCCTGCTGGCCAATGTATGGATCAGGCAGGATTTAGTTCAATAACTAGAACTAAAAAAGTATCACACTTAACTATTGAAATTAATGTTCAAAGTTCTTTTGTGCTATCTTTCTACCATTGTCAACAGAGCAATTAGTAGGGTTTAGCCTCAGTAAAAAAAGAACAATCTACAAAATAGGAAACAAACAGCAATTGGAATCATCTCCCTAGTGGTTGATTTACTTCAACTAACCAAAGGGATAAATTATTCTTTATCACACTAACAATTGAAACTAATATTCAAAATTCCTTTGTGCTATCTTTTTATCATTGTCAATAGAGCCATTAGTGAGTTTAGCCTCAGTAAAAAGAACAAACTACAAACTAGAAAACAGAAACAGCAATTGGAATCATCTCCCCAGTGGTTGATTTACGCCCACTGACCAAAGGGGTAAATTATCCCACTTAAGATTTTCACTTGGTACAGTATTCAGCTCAACCAGATGGTCTTCCAAATAGTGATTCCAATTGTTGAAGATAAACAATAAAATATTCACCACCACTTAGATAAATCTGGAAAATTGCTACTAAGGTAATAAGCTGTTATGAGAGTAAAGGCCAAACACCTTAATTTCCCTCCAAAATATACTGCCGGATAGCTGTTACTCACCAAAGTGTTCAAATCCAGCTCTACGCCCCCAGTGGTTCCTTGGTCTGTTGTCATGGAAAGTAGCAAAGGTGGACACAATAACTATCCGCAACTGAAAAAGAAAATCCGAACTTTATAATTCAATTCGCAAAGATGAAGATGTGGTTTGTTAGAGAGAAGAAAAGTGAATACATTTTGAGAATGCAAACTTGAATTTATATGCCAATTAGAAACGTTAACAAAACGATTAACAAATAACAATGACATTAAATAAAATTTTAAACAGCTACAAATTTATTAATTTCTTTGTTTGCAAATCTAGACAGGCAAAATATAACTTTACAAAAATGTTCATATTACTTTTGCCCCATTTTTATCTAAAATTTAAACTTTCATTAGAATGGCTTTGCAATCCTTTCAAAAACATTAATTAAACAAAGGCATTACCTTAATAATTTGTCCACTAAAAATAAAACTAATTTACGCTCTTTACAGGTCAAGACAATTTTGAATGAGCTATTTAGGACATTTAAATCATATATTCCACTCTTCTGCTAATGCCAGAGACATTTCCACATAGAGGCAGAAACTGACCAATGAGGGTCATGGTCCATGAAAAGGAAAAATAAGACTAGAAAAAGGCAAGTTTAACCATAAGGGGGCTTTGGTGGAATGGACCTTAGCAGCAAAAACTGACCAATGAGTGAAGGTACACTTAAAAGGGCAGACAAAGTAGAAAGAGGCAAGTTGAAACTAACCTAGCTCGTTTTGCTGCTCTAGGAATTGGGGCTATCACTTGACCCCTTCTTTAAATGAGGGTCAAAAACCAGTTTTATTAAAATGACCCCTTCTTTAAATGAGGGTCAAAGACCAGTTTTCTCATATTTTGTGGATTTCCTAACTTTTTCATAGATGCATTATTTCAAGTCTCCCAAAATTTTACAACCAATTTTTTCCAGCTATTAGACTATGAACTCATGTTAGGCCCATATGTTAACTGACCTAGACAGGTGCAACCAAATCAGCCAAAAAGCCGAGACTTAACTTAATTTGACCTGAGATGCATTTGAATGAGCATCATTATTAGATTAACACCCTTTTCAAATAAAAACCTAGCTATTTACGCTTAATATTACTATGACCAGTCTTATAGACATTGGCATCATATTTGTACAATGCGTAATCATGGCACATGCACAGACTAACGAGGGTTAACAACACCAAACTTTTTGCGCTTTTTTTAAGACTGCAGTAAATTCAAAATATGGCCAAATTTTACATAATACCTCGCGTAATCAGCAGAAAACCAGGATAAATGCAAAAAGCGCATATTTTCAATGGCAATGTGAATCCCAAGGTTAGAACATGACTTTGCTTCATTGGAACGCAAAAAAAAACCATCTCACAATTTGTTAGCAAATACAAACGTTTCGATTGCATACGCGTATCGAGGACACCCCCGACTATCATCGGCAAACGAATTGGCACTCGATAAACGCGAAACATCGGATTGAACGTCGAAAATGATAAAAAACAGAGGTGAGAATGGAAGGCACCCACGTGACCATAGGGGAATTGGCGGTAGAGCGGCCATTGATACTTACGTTGGTAAGGTTGGACGAAGGATAGAGATGAAAAGAATGGCCGGAAAGCGACTCTTTTTGCTAAATCCAGTCCGAAACACGTTTAGTTAACATCCACGCATTGAACAAAGCGAAAAATCAGGCGAATTTCGTACGAAATTGTTCAACGTATGCAACAACAACCGACAGCGCGCCTGCCCTGCACACGAGGAAACCTTTCGTCGAACGCCAGCGACCTCTATGTAACTTGCATCATCAGCCATTAAAGTTTACAACGGCGCTTCAACTAAAACAAGAATTGCGAAAGGGTCCCTCATTCTGGGTAGAAGTCTGTCACAAAGTAGCAGTAATTTTGTACAATTAAAATTGGATCACCAAAAGGGTAAACGACAGAAAAACCTCATTGAGCTTTAATAGAATTTAAATTCATACTCTCATCACATTTTAAACATTGTTAAGAACAGAAAAGATGCTCAACTGTACATGAGGTGGAACTAAATTATAACAGCTCAGACTACAGCCAAATTCCATCTTGTACAACTTTACAGACCAAAAATAAAAATGTTTAGATGTTAACATTCAACTCCAAATTACATTTACCTTACTTTAAGCAGGCTATCTATCTTCCTTCCTTTATGTATAAAAACCCAATCAAATTTTTTGATGTTACAAACTTTGACTAACAGACACGATGGATTTTAAAAATTTTCGTTGTTAAATGACAAATCTAGATCTCAAGCAGTTATACAAATTCATTAAAACAATTCCCAAAAATTACGGAACAGTTAGGCTGGATCAAAAAAACAAATGCTTAAACTGCTAATCTTACCATGAGAAGAAGGCTCACCATACAACCATTTATTGAATCTACACATGCCAGTATAGTTCCTTATAAAACCAAACCACAGATTTAATACAAAAATTCAAGTTACACGGAGATGTCGAAATAAAAAAGTTATCCTGCCGAAAGTATTGTGCCCCTCGCATCTACGCGAGCTGTACACGAACGTTGTCCGCATGATTTAGTATTGTAGTACACGAAATTAACGCGCAGGGATAGACAGGTGAGGAAAAGAAACTGCTAATAACACACCGTCACACAAGCACGTTTTAAAAAGAAATTTATGGCTAAAGGACTGACGAACATTGAGGTCAAATAAATTTCGTAACGTTACATTAGCTTATTGTCAATGAGGTGGAGAGTAGAGAGAAGAGCAACTGGGATATAAGGAGGAACGCTGCGAGGGGTCGGCTTTCAAATGGGGCATATTGCGGTCATGGGAGCTTGACCCTTGGAGGTAAAGGCTTCTGCGCTGCATGTGTAAACTGTTTTTTAACAATTTAGTACCTCGAAGATGGGATTGGCAGCGAGAGTCATTACGTTAGAATCCGTGAACTTTGAGTTGTTCGGCCTTGGCAATGCCAACCTTCGTCAAGAACTGACAAATATTCTCCCGCTGATCCCCTTGAAGCTGCAAGACTTCTCCATATTCAGGGTGATCTACTACGGTTCCGTTACAGGCAAACTCCTGAAATGAACGTAAGGATTGGACACCGGTTAATATCGCATTTATCACAGCACACTTTCCTTAAAGAATAAAAACAAAAGGACATTAACCTTCTTGCACGACTTCACGATTTTCTTTTTGTCGTAGTCATTAGAAATCCCCTGCACGGTTGTTAACGTTTTCCTTCCGTTTCGTTGCTGAATTCTTATGTGAATGAGCCCTTCCTGAACCCCCTCTTCATTACCAGTAATGGCATCCGCAAAGGGGTCTGAAATAGTTGAGGAAACGTGCCCAATTAAGTATTGATGAACAAAAGTAAAGCAAAACCATATCATACATCAAAAATGAAATTATGAGTAATATTTTGAAATAAAACGATACGATTGCAAATGAATCGTCTAAAACTTGACAATGTAATCAGTCACTGTTAATGACATATTTCAATACAAATCATTTTGCAAAGAATTTTATCAATAGTTCATCACGATAGCCAATTTGCAATAAATCGCGAAGCTCCGCTTCAGAAGCATTGACAGATAACAATTCACACAAACATTACGTCTAAATTTTTCAATGGTATAGGCTATGGAAATATGTGAAGATTGCATAAATTTGTCCGTATCATGCGACACTACAATCTTAGTGAAAATTAGCCCATAGAACACATTTAAATGGACGCATATGTTACGTGATGTCAGTTTATGAGTAACTGAAGATGTCTGTTGACATTTGATTAAACAGCAACCAGAAGTAAAGTGATGTTAAATGCAAATGCATGCACAATTTTTAAAATTACAAAAAGCATTTATATCTTCATTGGTTAACCTACTTCAGCATAAAAGTATGGCATACTTGCTGATATCTAAGCATAGCAATCGCGTAGTTTAGTTAATAATTTACAGCATCATAAGGAACTATGCTGAATAAAGTATTTTACACTTTTTACATTAGTGGGAACATAACAGGTAGTTGGGTGATTAATACATAATATCATGCTAATTTTGAAAATGGAAAGGTTTACATCTATAAACTTTCGAAAATATGTCTACTTTGCTTAAAGGGGCAGTCAACTACTACCTCGACGTCACGTGAAGAAAAACGTTTACACAGCAGCTCTGAATTAAGTTGTGATCAATATACATACACCACAACAAATATATCAAAGATGACAGTGACGTCACTTCCTCTTTCCCATATGATCGGCCCCACTTGAACTTTTAACTGATGACGTAACATTTAATCAGTGGTTACCAACACATAAGTGGGCTTTTTCAAAAACCATTAGTATAATTATTTCGGTGTTGAAGATTAGTGAACAAACTATAAATTGGACAAAAAACTGAAATTATATGGTTACAAACATGGGAATTAATCGAAACCCTTTGACCCAATTCTCGCGATTGTTTACTCTAGAAGAAGAAAAAATAAACAGCAACACTATTATTCGCTGCACATAATGTTGAATTACACAATTTCTAGGATGGGCAACGACGAGAGCTAACCCTAAAGTATAATAAAAGTGCATACGTCATCCACATCAAATCGGATAAACTACAAACATCACCAGAACTTAACTACTAAAAACCCTAGCTTAAGTAGCAGCAATCAAAACGCAATCGAAAGAAATATACGAAACCTTATACGATAATAATGAAGGCTTAAAACAAATTAAAACGCCATTCAACGTGAGGACGCCATTTTGAGAACCATTTCTCGAAATGGTGGAGGTGGCCTAAAATGAAAAATCGAATAAAAAATACTCACCGAATGTGTTAAGATTCTGGATGGACATACAGTTGCTAATAAGGAGCCTCTTAATGCTTTGTTTAGCAGTTACAACCGAAGCGGTTGAACAAATTCAAGCGAAAATACGAAGAAGAAAGAGAAACCGAAAAAACGCAGCAAACGACAACGGACAACAAGCTCGGAAAGGACGACTTAGAACTACGTCATCGCATCGTGACGTCACTCGACCAACCGCATTACACCAGTGACGTCATTCACAAATGCGGCAACGCACGCAGCGGTGCTGCCACAAAACACCAATTTCCCGCGTATTTTTAATAAAATTTTGTTTATGTGAAAGACTGCGTACGTATAAAAATAAATGTATAATATCTACATCGTGGATGATAAATGTTATTAAATAGTTGCATATCATAGTTAGTATTCATTCCGACCCCAATACTGGAAGTACTTCTGGTACCAGTACAATTTACAATTTTTTTCTACAGTATATGGCTCTTTCTATAGCGAGACGCAAAATTGCGCAATCATGACACAAGGTTTTATAGTTTTTTACAGTGTTAATAACTGACTCATCAACTCCGAGTAATTAAACATCGCGCTCTACATTTCGAAGCGAGATCATAAAAATAGCATTTCTTGTTTAGAAACACACTAGAACAACGTACATCAGTCGGTTCAATGGGAAATACGATGGGCGGAGTCAAAAGGTGGGCGCTGGCGTGACGTCACCGACATTTTTCTACCTGGTGAATAATTGCGCGTTTGGGCGTAGCGTGTACCTTACTTTCTAATGGATGAATTTAAAGTTATTTAGGCAAGTTGTTTATAAAAAAACGCTATCATGGCTCCGTCCACGCTTTATATTCTTCTGTTTGCAGCTCTGAATTACTCAGGTATGTTGTAATTGATCGATAAGGGCCCAGAGTTCATGAAAGTTGGCTTATCGTGAATGTTGTTATCGTGTAACTGTTGCTACGCGCAGTTAGGCCTATCTAAAAAAATGCATTTTTTCTTCCCAGTTCTCGTTACTAGCCTCGAATGTTACGTGTGTAAAGATCAGGAAGATAACGATGGAAAGTGTAGTAAAACGGTGCAGCTCTGCGCTCGAGAAGAAGAGCACTGCTTGTCAATAATTAAATGGGGAAGTGAGTATAAAACGTGATGTAGAGCAGTAGCCTATCGATTATCCGGAAAAGTTACTCGGATAATCCACAAAACGAGGAAATACTAGAGGGTTCCAAGCCCTTTACCTATAACACAATATAGGATAGTTGCAGGTTGTGTAACGTTATGCCCCAGTAGGCCATTGCACATACCTTTTTCATTGCATTCTCCAAAATTAGGTTTGAAGTGTTACGTACTCGTGCAATCTGTATACAATTCTTTTTTGGAATGAAATTTGGATCCTCGTACATTAGGATTTGCCCAATGATACTATGAAAGTGTATAATTATAACATTTCTACAAAACTTCTCAACAAGGTATGCCATATTGGACCCAAGGTGCTCCCAAGCAATATTTTATTTCGAAGAAGTGCGCCACGAGAGAAGTTTGCGACCACATGAAGAAGTTGACTTTGCCTCGCTGCGAACGGATTGGCTACAATGACTGGGAATGCACGGAATGTTGCCAGGGAGATAGATGCAATTATTTCATTACGGTATTTAAAGATGATGGACCAGGCAATGCAACACTGGGCAGGATGTGAACGACTGGTTAGAGATAAAAGCTGTCAGATTTTCTATGAGACAAAATTGAGGACATCTTTCCAAATAGTTCAGTCATCGCCAGCTTGCATAGTGTTGTGCTTGAGTTTAGCAGCATTTCAAAATAGCACAACTGAACTAATTGAAACTTTTCTGATTTTCAGTTAGGAAGCAGCTCTTTGAAGTGCAACTGGATAGTACCCATCATTTCATTGACAGTTTTACTAATATTGTGGAAAAGACAATGTCTTTAGTGTTTAACATGTTTTTTAACAAATCTTAATATGAAGCTCTACTTTTTGCCAATAGTTATTGTATAGAGGGAGAAAGTTGAACATTTTCCTATTGTTTTATAATCTTTATATGATAATAAACTCCCATATTTTGAGTAATCATGCTATACCGGTGGATGGTTTATACCAAATTTCGATCAGCATCGATGAAATTGTGCTAAACTTCATGTTTCAGATCTTTTTAGTCTTGAAAGATTTTTATGGAAGCAAACGGTTTAGAGAAACGTCAAATTACATTTTATTCTTCAAATAATCGCTCGACAAGTTCGCCTTATCGAAGTTACAATTTACAATTATGAAAAGACTAAATTCCTTCAAGCTTTCTGACCATAGACAGATTCATCAATTCTTAATAAGGAGACGACTTATAACGCGAGCACTGACTTGTTTTCCGTAGATGGACAACAGAATGAGATTCCCGGTAAAAGACGCGTAACTTTTCGTATAATACGATTTAATACGCAGCAATTTGTAATATACATTTATAAAAACTTTACATTGCGAGAGTTTAACAACTGAAGGGAAGTTGGGTAGAGCGGGGGGAAGAAGAGAAACACCTTCGCATCCTCCTTCAATTATAAAATGTACAACATTGATCAATCAACGAATTAAGTGCGGATAACGTTGAAATCCATTCCAGCACTGCTTTTTAATGCTTTATGGCGAGAAAAAAACGCCAATAGTTTTAAGATTTTTCAAGCGGCTCTTCGCTATCTTTGAGATGAAGAGCATATTATGGCTTAAATGCACATGATTCAGAAAAACTGGAATCCATCACTTTGGACAATTCGGTTTCTTCTCGCTTTACCCTTTCCACCCTCCCTGCTTCCCACTGAACAACACAGTGGCCCTTCGTTAACAACAAATTTTACATACATCCGTGCAGTTTGCATTGTCTCACCTTTGTGAAAACGTTACTAAGTTATCGTAGCTGCAGGTCATTTAATGCTTGGACAGTGTTAGCGTTAAAAGAGCAGAAAATGAACTGCTGTTCACTGCTATAAGACTACAGGTTAAGTGGATAATAAAATGAAATTGCACCAAAATATGAATCATGGAATATTGGAATGAGGTTCATTTAAGATTTATGTTTTGGCAGTTTTGCGGTATCCTGATCCATCCAGAAATAATAATAAAAAACGATGTTCAAAATGCTAGTTTCATCGTAATATTTGTTTGTAAAAACAATCCAGAAAGATTTATGTACAGTTCTGAGTAAAAGTTCTTAGACATCAAATTCGTTTTAACGCAACTAAAGTAATTTTATAATAATGAAAGCAATTTTTATAGAAAAATTTTAGTTGCATTTTTTTCCAGAGAAGAATTTGTGACATCCTATAAAATTAAGGCTGATCTTAGAAATTAAATAATGCAACGGACTTGCATTTAGTAGCATTTTGATAAATTTCTTGTATAATTTTGAAAGTACACTGAGCAAAAAATAAGACGTGAATTAGCAATTTCCCTGACTAAAAAATTCATCAATCCAATTTTATACAATTTTTATGAACCAGGGTGCCTCAATATACAATGAAGAAAGAGGTTTTTATTTTTTCTTCGTTTTCCGTATGATTAGTCCTAGCTCGAAAAAATTGTTTATGTACATAAATTGGTTGAATTTCAAATTTTTCATCTTTGTAAGTGGTCTGAGAAAATTACGGCAATGTGGCAAACGAAGCATAGAGGTAAGATTAACCAATTTTAAAATAAATTCCTAAACTGAGTCCACCATTTTGTATTTTTCTTTTACTCAAACAGGCAAGTCTGAATGGAAAAACGCATTTTTAGCAGTAAAAAAAGCTTCACAAACACGCACAAACGAACAGGTAAAACCATAAACTTGCACTTCCCCGAGGAAAGGATATAAAAACAACCGTTGCAGGCATAGATCCGAATGATAATTGATGAAAAAAGGCCCGTAAACACACAAACGTATTAGCGCACGAAAGTACGGCTGTAATCCCTCGAGCTGCCGAGCTCGCGACGTCACAGCATCTTTTTTAGTTCATTTTTCCAGTTTATTAAATTTGCCCTTCCATTAGCTGACCAATTCTAATGGCTTTTATATATATTTATATAATGTATATAACCATTTGCTAAGGTGTAAATGTTGGTTACTGAGCACAATTATTATGATTTGAGTGCGAGTAAAAGATGCTTCATCCGAACACAGCCATAATGTCCAATAAAGCTGCTCGAGAAAAGCGCCTGCGGGTTCTCCACTTACCGCGCATCGCTTCAAACCCGTGTGGATTTCTGCGGCGTGGTTAATTCAAAGCCAAATAATGGATCTAGAGGAATGTTGTTTGCTGGGCCACGCATTCACAGACCCGAAACGAGAGGGAGGCTTTGACTTACCCTTTCTTTTCCATGTACGCTTTTAATGTTGCCGCAGAATGTGGTACTGTGTGTACCACATTTGAAATGTGCTCCACTTCAGATCAAGATGGAATCCAGTTTTAAAATTCTGTCAAAATTTGTCTTTTGCAGGAACCCAAATGTTTGGACCAGACTGGTTGTGGATCACCTCTTTCACGTTGGCATAGATTTCCTCAGGAGTATCGCCTTGGACTTGAGCTAAATTGGTTGAAGAAATCAAAGAAAAAAATCAACAACAAGCTCACCAACCAAACCATCTTATTGTCATCATTAAAAATGCTCAAAAATTTACAACGATTTTTTTATAACCACAATAAATATGCCATGTAATCTTAATTATCTGGAATTGAAAAGTGGCCATTACAATTGGAGTAAATTATAATTGGCTATTTTGTGATTTTTCATTAATCGCTAGAACCCTTTACACGTAAACAATTTGGACAAATTTATTAGAAAACAAAACTTTGGCTCACCTGTAAAGTACTCATTAAATTCCTGTTCTAACTTCAGGGCTCTTTCAAACGTCTTCCTTGCCTGCTCATCCGTCATTCGTTTATTCATTTCCCTATAATGAATATCGTCATTAGCTATGCCATTATCCATGCACAAATTCTAAATATCCCTGGCTTACATAATGGATTCTGCACTTTTCGGCTTAATAAATATGGCGATTGGATATAATCCAGCTATCTGAAGCCTTTTGATTGCATTTCCGCTCACATCCAAGATGCAATGTTTCCCCTAAAACAGATTTTAAAGAAGAACATTAGAAAACCAGAGCAACAGTGCACCACAGTGAATCAACGTTCTCGGATACCTTTTCGCAAATTTCCTTCACCGATGCCACACTAGTGCCATACAAGTTGTCGTTATACTGCCCAGCTTCGATAAATAAATGATGCAAAATGTCCTGCTCCATCTGCTCTCTGGATGCTACGAAGTGATAATCTCTACCATCGACCTCATACTCTCTTTTAGGTCGCGTCGTGTCTGTTTAATATAATACAAGAAAAGTTAAGACACTAAATCGAGTCTTGTCAAACCCATACATGTTTTATTAAGGCAGTGAACACGAGTAACCATTGGCGAAATTCAACATACTTAGCACGATTAAGAGTAAACAAAATGAATGAATGCTTCTTAACTTTTATACTTGTTAATTTTAAGCAGAATAACTTTACTTATTTGCATCTTGCATCTCCATGCAAATATGCATGCATCAGCTGCCCATATAAATTATACAATTGGCAATTGGAAGTAAGATTCAAAATTTGATAAATGGGACATGTTCAATGCCTGTTTATAAAATACTAGGAAAAAAAACTTACGAGGAACGCAGCTGCCAAATTTGTCAGGAAATTCTGAGATTAGGTCGTCGTTTATCCTGTCTTTCAATGGTCCCAAAATAATCACCGGTCTGGTGTACTTCACCTCCTGCTGTTGGACGGTCTCGTAAGATAAGATCGGCTCATCCGGGCCACCTACACACAGAAAATATTATGCTGAACAAAAAGAGTTTGGGGAACCAACACTGCCTTTGAATATCTTTGAATATCATGAAATAACTAATCACAAGATGGCCAAACCAAGAAAGAAATTTTGAGTTCATGTCACGAAAATAAAAATAACAGTCATTGTTCACAGTTAAGGTAAACAACGAAATGAGAAAGAAAAGCGATAGAAAGCGTGGTGGAAGATGGAGAATACTCACGCAGGCTACCGGCTTCGCTGCAATTGTCACTAGCACTCGGGGGAATGGCGGCTAACGAAAACGTGAGAAAAGAAGAATACAAACATAAATAACGACGAATAAACATAGTGAAATGCATGTATCAAAAGTTGAGAAATACAAATAATTCATAAAAGATATGAAACTAGTAAGATTACAGGAAAGATAATCTACTTGTTGAATTCTGAACCAAAGGTCATGTTCTTACGCTCAGCATCGCTATTCTCCTCTGCACTATTGTCTTTGCTCTTCATGAAGGGAAACTTTCGTGAAAATGAAAAGTTTTTCTTCTTGCGCTCCAGCGTGGAAGTCTGTTGGAAAAAATATCATTTAAACTAGCGAATAGAAGATAAATTATAACTAACTATAAAAGAAATCTTCCCATTTATTGTACTTACTCTTGCATCTCCTGTACTATTTTTTCCTTGAAATTTAACAGACTTCAGCCTCGCCCTTTCCTTCCTCTCAACTCTTAATAAACAACAAGTATCACTATGTTAGACTTAACGAAAGACAGACAGTGAATCAAATGTCTGTAAATCTTGACAAAACGCACCTTCGCTTGCTAGGGATAATTCCCATTCCCTCTTCCTCTCCATCTGCCAGTATCTTCCTCGCTTGCCACCACTCATCATCACTGGCATTTGTTACGTGTAAAATGTCACCATATTTAAATGGCAACCCTTTGCTGGGAAGACCACTATCTTTAACGGGATCATAGTCGAATAATGCTCTAAGAATGAGGAACGTGGATTAATACCAAGCTTACATCAACTACCTCATACAAATTCGCTTCACAAATTGTGATTTTAAGTGAAAAACGTTAATTTAAAACACTATTTACACTTAAAAGTGTAAAGCAAGAATTGATTTAATACTTGCCTTACGTAAAGAGAACGTTTTTGCGATGTTCGTAAACTGCCCATCATAATTTGTTCCCGAATGTCATGCAGTTTAGCTTCAAATCTGTTGTATTCTGCAGGAAGAAAAGACCATAATAAATGTATTGAGGTCAATGAAATAACCGGATTAGATACAACAACTACGAATCAATAATTGAAATTGGCATCAACCTGTCACAAACTAATTCGGATTTTTTTTTTTTTAACATGAACCAATTTTAAGTATGACAACTGTTATATTTTGTTCCAAAATACATTGTTATTGATGAAAATTGAATGTGAAGTCTTGCGTTTCTTTTCTTTTTTCCAAAAATGCACAACAGCTAGCACTAAAGCTTCTTCAATGGCATGTAACTTTACCAAAATGAAAAATTCAAGATAATGCCAAGAAAAGCTCGTGATTTTGATATAATGCAGGCCTACCATCAGGTCTATATTGAGCGAGTATCGTTACTGTTTGCCCAGCTCCTTTCAAAGCAGCCGCAGCTTGTTCGTGCGTAGCCACTCGCAAGTCCACTCCATTGACCTTAAAATGTGAAAATATTAGACAATGGATTTCATTAGCAATTTTCAACGGCAAAATTCCTAACTTACCGATAAAATTTGATCCCCCCTTCGTAGCGACCCACTGAGGTCAGCTGGTCCACCGGCCAAAATAAAAGAGATAAAAATTCCTTCTCCATCTTCCCCTCCAACAATGTTAAAACCTAAACCAGTCACTCCTTTTGATAATATCACCTTGCGAGGCTCTCTGTAAATTGCCAAAATGAAAACAATGTTAAAAATAATATATACGTATGTGCTGGAGTATGACTGGTATTTTTCTATTCTTAACTCTCACTGGTAGAGTTAAGAAGGGTGAAGTTTTCGTCATATCTCACCAGCAAAAGTACATGTATTTTTATACCCTGCAAATTGCTGCTTTAGGTCAGCAAAAAAGTTTTTTTAACCTAACTTTTTTTAAGATAAGTTTACTAGCTTGGGCTTGTTCAAATGATTCCAATATAATTTATCCAGCTATTATAAGTAAGCAAGTTTATGAAACAGAAGATTGCAAATGTACCTCGAAATGTCATCGTCGCTGCCAGATTTGTGATTTGCTGTCATGATTTGTTCCGGAAGTGAGGGTATAATTGGGGTAGTTACTCGAGCTGCTAAAAGGTAATTGTAAGAAATTAGAGCAAAGAACAAATTTAATTTTTGATTACAGAAAATGAAAACATTAACTTGGCATACGTGGTGGTGGTGTAGGCATCCTGATGAGTTCCGTAGTGTGGTGGTGATGGTGATGCTGTTGTTGCTGCGGAGGAGGAGGCGGTGGAGGTGGTAATGGATCGTCATCAGCATCGCATTCGTCATAAACTGGTTTTGCCACAACTAACTTCACGTGATCGCTCGTCGCCTTTAGCGTCGCAACAGCCTCTTCATGAGTTACGTTCTCTAAGTTCGTACTTCCAACCTGAATTAAAAATGTCATAATCAGCATCTCACTCAATGAACAGTTAGAGGAGGATTCAGGCAATACTCACAGCTATGAGTTTATCTCCAACAGCGAGACGTCCATCTGCACTCGCCGCTCCTCCATCCATGACTTTTGTTACGAATATCCCATTATCTCCAGAGATGTGCTGGTTACCGATCCCTCCGGCGATACTGAAGCCCAATCCTTTGTTGCCTTTTGTCAAGTTAATTTCAAAAACACGTACTTTTGCAGGCCGGCGCCTTCGTTTCACTGTCTAAGAAAAGAACGAAAAAAAAATTACATCAAGTCGCATATAAAAAACTTGAGACAGAAAATAATTGCTAACATTGTTGTAAAGATTGGAACTCACCAGCCTTACAGTATTTCCGGCCCTCTTCAAAGCATCGACTGCAGTTGCATGAGGTACGTCCACCACACTTACATCATTTACTTTCACGATAATGTCGTTGACGCTGAATTACAAAAATCGAATCCCATTAACGAAACAGAATTCTTAATTATAATTATTTTAAAGCAAAAAGCGAATTAACGGAAATAAATTCCTTTATTCAAAATGCATCTTGGAGATCATTTTGATTATAACAAATAAAAAAATACCATGATTGATACTACATTATACATGTATTTATTATTCTGTTATATTCTGTTCTTTACCCTGCAGTCAGTACATAGTACCATGTGGCAGGGGGGATCATCATACAATTGGCGTCAACTCGCCAATAACTAACAGATTGTAAACTGAACATTGTGATGTTTAAAGGAGAAAGACGCCTAGCGCTCATAAGATTAAGTCGGAGGGCCAACTTTTCATGAATGCAGAATTAAAAATCAGTTTGCGACGAGCCTTCTCTTGTTAAGGCCCCTCCTTTTTGGTTGAGTGTAGGAGCAGAGTCGCTGCCGTCATTGGCGGATGAAGATTATGTAAACGTGATTGGGCAAAAGTATAGTGAGAATGATACAAGTTCCAATGAAAGGCTGCATTGGGCAGCACTTAGACGTTGTGACAGTCACTGAAACATGCACAGTACTACATTTTAATTTCTGGCTTGGTGCATGAAGGTTAAATACATAAATGTGAAATTGGACATTATAAAGATATTAAACGTTTCAATGTCTACATTATTCCTCCTTTCCCCACGCAAAACTCTACTGCAATTACAAGTCTTAAATACTTACAGGAGCCTGCCATCAGCAGCAGCTGCTCCACCATTAATTAATTTGGTGATATAAATGCTGGGTTCATCGCCTATATGTGGATTATCGGTGCCACCAGCAATACTGAAACCAAGCCCAGCTCCACCCTGTAAACAAACAAATGTTGAAATCGGGAGAAGCCGTACACATAACCGATGAATGCTACACATTAATATTTAACAAGTCATTGTTCGGCACAAATAAAACTTTTTGAACTGGTTTTATCAGATTTCAAGTTTCACATTGTACTCAATTGGCCGACATAGTCAGATGAATGCATCTGACCTCTTGTGATAATGGCCAAATCTACGAAAATCAAAACACGTACATCTTTTTTAACCTATTTTCACGTACAAGCATAGATCCTACGCCATTGAACGTGACTAAAATGAGTTGATAAATATTATCGCAATGTCACTTTTGGACGCTAGATTTATTTGTGATAACAAGCTTATGACATTTTTGGATTGTAAAAAAAAAATCCTTAAGTTCTAAATTAATAGTGTCCTCTGTTTTATCCAGAAACAGCAAAATTCCACTTTTACCCAAGTTACATTTGAGTGCACAGTTTTTCGTTAGTTTATTTTTTGCTGGTAGCATGTCTAAATTCTTGAGCTTTCAAAATGTACAGAGAAATTAGAATCAAAATTCTTTGGGACTTGGTTAAGTCCAAACCCCCCTAGCTTCTCAAAGATGCATAGGTAATTTTTAAAAATTGCCGTTATTTTCTTTAAAAATTCTCAAAGGTTTAAAAACAAAGGATCGTGAAAATGAACTGCTGCTCACCCGCTCCAAGACGATAGCTTGATATTCCCAATCTTCTTCGCCATTTGCCTAAAATTATGAAGATAAATGAAAATCAACTATGAACATCAATTAAAATTTCGTTCGCAATTATTCAAAAGAACACGGAAAAAATTATCGTCGTTGCAGATAACTAATGACCATTTTTGGATTCGATATTCGACATAAGCTCAGATTTCATTCAGGATCATATGCAACCGAGATCATATATTTCACAATTGCAAGCACATTTATTGGCTACGTAATACCGTTGAAAAGTACGCGAGCCGATCATACGTGGATCAATGAGTTGCTGACACATATTGAAACGAGGTGAAAGTTGCTTACACGACGAAAATTTCGGTTATGATAAAAATGACAATAAAAATGAAGAATGGCTCGTACATAAACTCGGAACCCTCTTAGTTGCTGGATATTAAAAAAATAGATGGGTTTCAAAAATATACGAGAACCACTTGAGAAGAACTGTCGTTTCTTTCATTTTATTGAATGGATGAAGAAATAGATATAAAATGGATCATTTCGTTTTATAAAAACTTAAATTTATTTATCATTTTTTGTGAATGCCTCAGGGAAGTCTCGATGCAAATAGACATACATGTAGGTCTTGGCATCTTTTCGTTTTTGATCGAAACACCAGGCAGAAAAATACAAAGCGTAATGATAAACGATGTTTCACGTGCAGAAAGAAAAAAAGCCTCCTGACAAGAGCCAAAGTTTCCAAAAGCTTAGACGAGAGCTCGTGTCACTTAGGTAGATCGATAATAAGCTGAAATGTTCGTCATAATAGCTACAGAGAATACTTCACTATGATCCCAGCCGACAGTACCGTAACTAGTCAAGGGCGATTTATCTATTGAAAGAACGGCGTTACATTTTACCAACAAAGTCTAGCTTTATTTCATGTAGAAGGTTAAATTATAACAATTTCTATAGTGCTCTTCGGAACGCGAAATCTGCCTAAATTTCGATCAATTTCGTATTTTAGGTCAACAATTTGAGTAAGGATAGTGATACTTTTTCAAGAAACGAGAAACTCGCTTCCAACGCTCCGTGGTTAGTTAATGGCATTATTTTAAGAGTCCTAAAAGCAACTGGAAGCTTTTTAAACGTAAACGCAATGCCAATTTGTGTTAGAAATAATTCGGCCGTACTGTGCTCTGTTGCAGAGTCTACCAGAGGCCTGTTTGCACAATGAAACACTGAAAGACTGATCAAACTTTTCAAATACTCATGGTAATTGTTTCGAGAGTCGAAATATCAGACCAATCTGCCAATATTTTCCAAATTTATGCATAAACTCGACAAGGAAGGAAATCAAATGGCATTCAGTTATTCAGCGCTTCTGGAGACTGTTTTTCGCAAAACAAGCTTCGTACTGGGGGTAAATACGACCCTACCCGATAATGTCTTAAAAGCAGAAATAAAAAGCATTCCCGGTGCTTTATGTCTTTTTCGAAGGCCTACATGAACCATCCCTTTTTATTTTTAGAGAGCCAAACCGGAGATATCCTCATTCTCCTGCTTTCGCCTTACGACCGTGTCACTTTCGCTCAATTTACGGCCCGATAAATTAAAACGAGAATATTACGGACGCGAGTCCTTTTAACGAGTAATTACAACGTGTAATTACAAAATTCCTGAGCCCGGAGGACTAAAAGCGGATTTCGCTCATTTTAGTCTCTCCCTTACAATAAGTTGGTAAGTTTCTCATAAACAATAGCGCTACGAGGCCTGAACTCTCCAGAGCGCTCTCTACATCATTACAGGATAAGAAACGAAGACCAGAAAACGAAATTTTAAAGGGAGCGAACACGAGCTTCCTTCACTCAGATTTCAGATATAAATTCGAGGAGTTTTCATATTAATAGAGAACGTCCATGACCTATAGCAAAGAACCTCAAATTATTCAAACTCCGAGAGAAACTCTCGATTTCAATAATTTCCAAATTTGCGCCTCAGTAATACTGATTCCATAAAATGCGGAAAAAAACCAAATGGTTTTATTAGTATAACTGATTCCATAAAGAAATGCGGAAAAAAACCAAATGGTGGTAGCTCAGGGATCTCCTAAATGGAAGATGAAGTTTTACCATCATCTCGATGTCCAAGTAACTCTCGCGCGTCTTACTCAGAAACAAAATGAACATTTCCTAAAAGACGACGAGATGAACCCATGCCGTGATAAGTGTGATTATAAAACTCCTCAGCTTCTGGATTTCGTCCTTTTTAATCTACCTTAATCAGTACTTCAGTCACTCGTAAATAATGTCGCCGAGAGCCACCTCGACGCTCCGCTCGAGTACGCTTCGTGTCGGAATAGAGAATGATCCCGAGCCTGGCTTAACTCTTGCCCAATACGTTTCTCGCCCGTACTCGGTCGTTCCGCACTCAGCGGGTACTTAATCCCGGCACTCTCCTCGGCCGCAACCATGGCAACGCGAAATGCGAGAGAATTATCTCCTTCTCCGCGCTCACCTTTCGGCTCCTCCGGTGTATATATCATCTCCCGAGATGCCTTAAAGGAGGCCCCGAGAGCCGTACATCAAAAAGTGATAAAAAACAGCATCGCTCCTCCTAATTCAAAAAGCGAATGGGCCTGGGCCGATATAAGACTTCCGGCGCTTGGGCGACTCGTTCGAAATCAATTCGAGGATCCCCGCCGTGGCCCAATCCGTTTCGCGCCAACAGATAATAAGGTGCGTGCTATAAACGATAAAACCGGACTCGATTCATCACTCTGGCAATGGAGGGACATAGGCTAAAAAGCTTAAAACGTCCAAATCGAGCCTTCTGATTCCTGACAATTCAGACGTCAGCCTCCTCCACACGATGAAGCAGACTCTCGGTCAGAGTACCACCTAGAAATGATATCATTCTGGGGCGAGCAAATGGTACTTGTAAATTGCAAATCCGGGTTTTTTCACATTTGTCTCGTGTAGCGCATCGTTTCCTGCGCGACATCAAGAATTAATCGAAAACTACCATTCCTGGCGCAAGAACGAGAACGTATACGTTGGTTTATCGTTTCGTGTCAGCCTCATAATCTGAATTTGAAATCATCGATGCATCGCATCCTAATATAAAAAAAAGAAAGAAAAGCCGAAATAGATCTTATAAAGTTCACTTACGAGGTGGTCCTGGGCTCCCATGCCGCCTAATAGAGGCATATAGGCCTAAAGAAAAGAGGAAAAAAAACGAGTTACTAATGAGAGAACTTAGCTTTTCAGAAATTGTATGGTGAAATAAAGTAGATTAAAAAGCAATAAACCGAGCGCGCAAATGAGCTCGCGGAACATGCTTTCACGACAACACGAAGGAAGCATTACAAAACTGCCAGCACTGCACTATTGAATGCCTAATTTGAATTTTAGCAAATAAATGCATAAATTTGGCTTATGGTTTTCATGGTTGATCAAGTGGGAATAAAACATAGTCGAACTCGAACCTACTGTATCTGTGAAATTAAAAAAAATTGAATGCAGATCCTAGACATGGTAACCTTTATGAATATGTTTGCAGAGCATCAACGAGATATAAATTGAACAACAATTTAGAACGTGATTAAAAAGTATATAAGGTTGATCAAGAGGCAAATATATGCTCGGCAGATCCATATTTAACAAATTCAAAACGCGTATCTATGAGCTACGAGCTTTAGTTTATTTCTGCCCAAGGCTGCGAGTGAAATTCCAGTTTCTAGTTTATGGATTATTCTTGAACGTATTAGAACAAAAGATCAGCGCAATAATTCTTCCAATAACAAAAACCACATGGAAGCCAGAAAGTGCTCTGGGCGGTTGACAAAGGGCATTTCAAATGCCAGCAAAAATATATATATATGAAACCTTCATTTACCTGGTCCCTGTCTATCGTTGACCAGCCGTCCAGGCCCTAAAAAAAATTAAAATTAATTTCGTTCAATATCGAAGATAAAAAAATTGCCCGGGGACTCCAACATCGCATTATTAGATGGAATAGAAAACAAAAAAAAGCCTGCCAACGATGGCATTCGCTGTGAGTGAAATAAAAGATGAATTCGCTTCAATTCCCATCCTTCATTTCAAGAAGATAATAATGTGCAGTTCACGTTGTGCGTTCAATAGCAGCATTTTTTTAAATTTTCCTGCAGAAAGGGAAGTTTTGTAATCAAAATAACCGTTAACAATATTGCAACAACTTAGTTCAAATATGATTCAATGGCTATAAAATAGGGCTGGCTCAAGTAAATTTGAAGTGGAATTCAAGAACGCCAATAAAGCACGAATGATTTCATACATTTTCCGAGCTAACTTCGTTACAAGCGAGATTTCGTTATAACCGCGCGTTTCGGTTCGTAAGGCTGCGCATTCCTGCAAATTAACATTTAGCAGTTGGTCGGTATTTTTTCCTCCGCTGCATCTTCTTCATCTAAAAATGAAGCGTACCGACTAAATAAATAAATAGGGCTTTATGCATCCATAAATTAGGAGCAGTGTTTGGGGAAGTCGTAAACGTTTATGATTTAAGTCGTTTAAGGGGATGGAGAACGTGAGTGCTCCGCGAGCACGTACTGCATGCATGCCGCCAGCACTAGTTGAGGAAAGGATTCCTCCGTCTCCGTATTGATGGCAACTCTGCTTCAGGGAGCCACCAGACGCCGGGGGTGGCATTTCGTTCATTAATAATTAGTCAACACGATTTAGTAGAGCAATTGGATTAGCGAGGAATAATTAGACGAAGAAATGCATCTGCCATGGAATCCACGAGTACGGCTCCATCATCGAAGATTCATGAACGCGGAGAAGATCGTTGAGTGACTTCGCAAATCTAGAGACATTATTCGGAGGTGAATTACAAATCTCTGGAGTGCAGCTATAGAAAAACGATAGCAAACTCTGGCTTCTAAGAGGAGTCAATGCAGCACAATGGCCTGTATCAATTTGATGATGTGGGATGGCGTCTGACCATTTTACCAGGCATGGCGGCCATCGTTGTCGCTATCAGAATTCCCAGATGGTTTATCTGGTTCCAGCATCGTAGGGACATGTATCTGGTAAAAGACATGGAGACTGGAGAAAAACATGCCCAACGTCCTCCTCGGGAACATAGCGAAATGAAATTGACTCTACATGGTCATTCCAACTTCTTGTCTTAATATTGGTCTAAGAGGGCGAAGTTTTGCCAAAAAGGTACTCCTCTTACTGTTGCTGTAGAAGTATCTTGCGAATGTCTATAATTTCGTCATGTACAATTTAAAATTTGATTTCGTTTCGCTGTTGGACATATATAAAGAGCCAGAAGGTTGGAGAGGAAACCATAATGCCCATCGCCTTTGGTTTGGTTGGTTGGTTTGTGGATTTTTAACGTTGGCCTATTTCTGCACACGAGGGCTAAACACCAACGCCAGGGGATGT
>JAQGBX010001717.1:0-23433 GCA_034698745.1 Megaphyllum sjaelandicum | reverse complement strand
TCAGGCCATACATTTTAAATGCTTTGATGGCTAAACCCAAACCTGTACGTTCAAACAATTGTTTCGCGTACAATGGACTGTCCAAGATTGTCCTGTTCCTCATTTTTTAGCTATCAATTAATTTAACAATTGTTTGTAATTAAACTCAGTTTTGAAAATGTTTTTTGGTAATCGAGTAACAGACAATATGTCTTAAAAAATGAAATTAAAGAAGATTAATATGAATTTTAAATCGAACGAAATAAGTGAAGAATATGATATCGTGATAGGAGAATACTGTGCTGTATTTCATGCAGGTATTTGTTGCAACATGCCACATTTTATCCACTGAAGACGACTTAAATGCTTTTCTTACCATTTACGTGATAAAAAATGATAAAAGTAAAAACTGTCCATTAAAACGTTTAGTAACATTTTTATCACTTTTGCAATGCTTATTACAAATATCATTTAAGAAATATTTGATGCTACTGCAAAAAAAACAATGCTGACATTTGGTAAATTACCAAGGAAACACAATTGTCCACATTGCAGTAATATGTTTGCTGTGTGTAAAAGTTGATATCTTGATCAATGATGCCATTACATGAAATTCAAAAAAGAAGAGCTTTAGCATCACTTAAGATCGGTCAATAAACGTTTACTTCCAAACGTTAGAATCAAGCATCTAGGACATCTAACAATAATTTTCAAGACATACTAAAAAGGATCAAGGTCTGAGGTTCTTGAAGGAATTAATGAAACTTAACAAGATTAAAATGATGACGTCATTAATCATATGTTTGACGCTGCACACGTCATTTATGTAAATTCCGATTTTGAAGTAAGTTATTTAAATATTTATTATGATTAAATTTAGTAAACTTCTGATGATGATTATTACATTTCTTGAAATTCTGACGATGACGTCATTTAAATTCTTACGTTGACGTCATAATTAGTTTGAAATGCATTTTTTTTTTGTCAATTGTGTTCATTCTGGGAACCATTTATACCAAATTTGATAAAACATTTTTGTAAACAGATGTCGAATTTTCAAAAAAAAAAATTTTAATGCGTCCATTAGTGATGAAAAACGATATTTGACGTCACGAAAACGGTTGTTTTCGACGTAACTTTTCAAAATTCCTTCATGAAAAGAAATGTCTTTTTTATTTTTTTTCAAAATGGCGTCTAACTTAATAATGGAATTTGCTGCTGGGACTTTTGTTTGTCAACATGTTCGTTTCAGATCCATGGCACTAAAAGTTGATGGATTTATTTGGCCGTAAAAACCATGAAAACAGATTCTGGATTTTTGTTTTTCGTATAAAATCGACGTATTGACGTCATGCAACGAGAAGCCGGTAAACAATAACATCCATCAAAATAGAGCGGAGATGACGTCATCACGTGATCGACAAACAGATGCTTTTAGTCGAGCGCCATTGATTTTGGTTTTTTAAAAACAGTTTTCTGGCAAAAATTTACCACCGAATGCCTTTCGGCGACCTGATATCGAACCAAATCATCTTCGTGGCTAATTTTTATTTTTGAAAAGTTGGCTGAAGTTGTCGCTAGATGGCGCTCCAGGAAACGTGAGGTTAGAGAGCCTATACCGTGACTCTCTACGTGAGGTCTCTGCGGTGGGCAAGAACATGGCGCCATCTAGTGGGTGTTAAGGGTAACTGTTCAAATCGTGCTAGTTTTTTGGTGGTCTGTCCTTGAGTAGACTGTAGAGATGTTAGATGTAGACTGTTAGACAAATTTTTCCATTGAAATTGGTGAAAATTTTAGAAATTTATCCTCTAAAATTGGTAAATTTTTCAAATTTTTCCTCTGAAATTGAAAAATTGTACAAATTTGTCCTCCAAAATGGGTAAATTTTGCAAATTTGTCCTCCAAAATGGGTAAATTTTGCAAATTTGTCCTCTGAAATTGGAAAAATTTGCAAATTTTTGAAATTTTGTCCTCTGAAATTGTTGAACAGTTTTCAAACTTGCTTACTAAAATTGGTGAACATTTTGTAAGTTTGTCCTTTGAAATTGGAAAATTTTGTAAGTTTGTCCTTTGAAATTTGAAAATTTTGCAAATTTGTCCTCTGAAATTGGTAAATTTTGCCAATTTGTCATCTGAAATTGGTAAATTTTTGTCATCTGAAATTGGTCAAAATTTGGCAAATTTGTCATCTGAAATTGGAAAATTTTGCAAATTTGTCCTCTGAAATTGGTAAATTTATTGCAAATTTGTCCTCTGAAATGTGTGAAAAATTCATTAAAAGTCAAGCTGTAAACATAGAAAATTCAAACATTTAATTTTTAGGTTGAAATACAGAAATTCGAGAAATTTGAAAAATGAGACAGAAACTCGACTATATCGCCATTTTTACGAGTAATTAATAAATGCGCTTACATTTTTTAAAAATTGGTAAAACTTTTGCAAATCAATCCTTTGAAATTGGGGAAAATTTTTGTAAATTTTTCCTCTGAAATTTTTGACATTTTTCCTAATTTGTCCTCTAAAATTGCTAAAGTTTTGCCAATTTGTCTTCTAAAAGTACTACAAATTGATCAAATTTTGTCCTCTGAAGTTGTTAAAAACTTTTCAAATTCGTCTTCTGAAATTCGTGAAAATTTGGCAAATTTGTTGCGTTAAAATTATACAAAAACAAAATTTATACCACGGGGAAAACAATAATTTTAAATCGTGACAACATTGATCTGTTGAATTTTTTCTAATTTTTCGAAATAAGCCATTCTTTCCTGAGTTTTTCAGGTTTTCCAGGTCTGGTTGGCTTAAAAAAAATTGATAAAATATAAAGCGTTCGGTGGTTTTCATCGATTTTTTTACGAATTTAGTATTAGTTTTTTCTGGGACGTTTTAGTGAAATAATATTTGCGTAAGAGGAAGTAGGACGGAAGCAAGCGTGAAATAAATCCATTGTGTCACTCGTCACGGAAACCCGGCTTCGGTGACATCGTCGAAAAATATCGGAAAAAAATATCTGGTTGAAAATACCCGAAAGAAATTGTGAATACAGTAGAACCTGTCTAAATTCAAACGCTTGGGACCGGGGAAATTTTGATTTTAGACAGGTTTTCATTTCAGACAGGTTCATCCAGAAACTACTGCAAAATAGGGAATTTCTCCTTTTTTTAATTCTAAATGAGTCACTAGCTATTGGGCATCATCTTCATACACTGTACAGAGAATTTCCCCTTTTTTTCTATTTTGAGCCCCATTTTAGTACATGTAAAGTGATTGCATTGCAGCTTTTAGCTACATGTACCTGTCACATTTACGAGTACATTGCACAGGTAAACATCAGGTTGACCAAAGGTTCAACTCATAACACAATGACAGAGTCTCTCTGTCTAGTCTTGTGTTGGCACAAAAAGGATCATCCAAGTGCTTCACTCGAGGAACTCAGACAGTGGCTCGAGGAAAATCACAAAATCAAGGTTTGCCTATCCACAATCTCTAAAACACTGAAGAAGTCACTGAAGAAGTCAGAGCATCTCATTAAATCTGACAACACAAAGGATTGGTGATATTTTTGCTACAATGTTTGACATTTTTGTTTTCTTGCTTGATATTTTTTTAGTTTCTTTGTTGTTTTTATTTTAAAAAATTATCATTGGGACCAATGTTAGACCAGTAAAAATTTTTGCAGTTACACTTTATGGAGGTTTTTTGATTTTATACATGGGTCTCAATAACAGGACCAGCATATTTTTTGATTTTTGAGAGGATTTGATTTTACACGGGTTGATTTTAGACGAGTTCTACTGTAAAATACCGGATAAAAGGAATGAACTCGTAATAGCAGAAGTTCGTAGAAAGCGAGTTCTTCCTTAACAGTGATAATAATTCAGTGACATCACTCTTTGACCTCTGTTCGTGAAATTGTTTCGACGATTTCTGTAAACATACTGTATATCTAGCTCTCTTTCTCGTATATTTCTACTCCGAGTTTGCTTTGGGGGGCAAAAAATTACCCATTTTCAGCGAATTTATCGCTATTTCACTTCGATATTTATTATTGCTGGCGGCCATTTATCGATCGTTATATCGATGTTCGTGATCGTCGTTGTTATTTTTTGATCGGAAACCGCAATTTCGGATAATTTAATTCCGTCGTAACCTGAAAATAACTTTTATTTTTTTCTATATAACGTATATCGGGTTTTATTGAGTCGAAAACAAAGGCTAAAAATGTGGAGAAATTTGGAAAAATACAATTAACGAAAAATCGTTTTTTTTTTTTTTTTTAATAAATGTTCGTGAAAACGACGTGCATTTTTGTTTGTTTAATATTTGGAAATTTTTAAGATTTTTCTTGCAACATTTTTTATCGAATTTTTGATATTTGCTTCGTTTTTCTTATTGGTGGGGAGAAAAAAGCATGTTCATTCAGCGTGTTTTATTTTTTTGATGGAACATGGCGTTCAACGGTTGGCATGGTTTCCTTTTTTTTTAAAAAAAAATTGGAACATGGCATTCCATGGTTGCCATGGTTTCTTTTTTTTAAAAAATTGGAACATGGCATTCCATGGTTGCTAAGCTTTCTTTTTTTTTTGAAACTGGAAAGTCGCGTTCCGTGGTTGTCAGGGTTTCTTAATTTTTTCAGTGGTAAAAAAGGCATTTCAAAGTTGCTATGGTGTCGCCAATTATAAATGGAACATGACTTTACATGGTTGCCATGAATTCGTTCTTTTTTTAAATTGGAACATCGCGTTCCACTGTTGCCATATGGATTCATTCGTTCTTTTCTTTCAAATTAGGATATCGCATTCCACGGTTGCCATGGTTTTGTTCGTTTTTTTTAATTGGAACATGGCGTTCCACGGTTGCCATGAATTCGTTCTTTTTTTAAATTGGAACATGGCGTTCCACGGTTGCCATGGATCCGTTCTTTTTTTTAAATTGGAACATCGCTTTCCACGGTTGCCATAATTTCGTTTTCTTTAAATTGGAATATCGCGTTCCTCTGTTGTCAGGATTCATTCGTTCGTTTTTTTTTTTTTTTTCAAATTGGAATATCGCGTTCCACGGTTGCCATGGATTCTTTTTTTTTCTTTTTTCTTTTAGATTGGAACGTCGCGTTCCACTGTTGCCATGGATTCGTTCTTTTTTAAATGGCAACATGTGTGAGACCGTTTTGGCGCTCACATTCCCCGCGCCCCGCCGAGGTCGACGGCGGGCTGCCCCGCAATACACGCTCGATCTTTCGAAACTGGTGGCGACCCCTGACATTCCTCAGGTCGCCAAGTTGACCCTTGGTCGCTTTGAACTCGAATTTTGGCTTGGCACGTAGCAGGACGTGTCAAAGTTCATTTTATCTTCGAACTCCTTGAACGCGCGCGCTGTGGAATGCGCGCGTGTATTGCGGGGCAGCCCGCCGTCGACCTCGGCGGGGCGCGGGGAATGTGAGCGCCAAAACGGTCTCACAAATGACAACAAGTTTCCAAAGTACCAGTCTGCCATTTATCTGTTATTGAATCAGACTATTTTTCAGTTATTGCAGACATAGAAGAGTAAAAGGTCACTTATCTGTTATTGAATCAGTCTACTTTTCAGTTATTGCAGACACAGAAGAGTAAAAGGTCACTTATCTGTTTTTGAATCAGTCTGATTTTTCAGTTATTGCAGACACAGAAGAGTAAAAGGTCACTTATTTGTTTTTGAATCAGTCTAATTTTTCTGTTATTGCAGACATGTCACAGTAAAGGTCACTTATCTGTTTTTGAATCAGTCTGATTTTTCTGTAATTGCAGACATGTCACAGTAAAGGTCACTTATCTGTTTTTGAATCTGGCTATTTTTCTGTTATTTTAGAGTAAAAGGGCATTTTCATGTGTAGATAAGCTAATTTTGCTGTTTTTGTAGAGTAAAAGGTCGTTTATCGGTTATTGAATCTTTCCTAATTAAGATAAGGCTAATTTTTCTGTTATTGTAGAGTAAAAGTTCATTTTTAGGTGTAGATAGGTTAATTATTCTGTTATTGTAGAGTAAAGGGGCATTTTTATGTGTAGATAGGCTAATTATTCTGTTATTGGACATTTAAAGTTAATTTATTCATCAAAAGGTCGTTATGTGCATTAAAATTTATAGTTTAACGTTAAAAACGCGTAGCGCGCATGTGGGAGCGTTTATTCTCACAGAAAAAAACTATTTTCGATTAAAAAATGCGTAGCGCGCATGTGCGAGCGCTTTTTCTCACACAAAAAAATGCGTAGCGCGTTAATTTTTTGATAAAAACACGTAGCGCGCGTGCTCGACCATTTACGTGTATGAAACGCGTAGCACGCATGCGCGACTGTTTAGTTTAATAAAAAAGGCGTAGCGCATATTTTAGTGTATGGGGGAGGGACTTTCGGGGTGCCCGGCTAATAGCGGCGCTTGTTTTCGATGTGTTTTGGTACAGGGCGGGGCTTCCGAATTTGCCCTAGCCATTATCGGCGCGTTTTTTAAATTTTAGCAAAGGGGGCGGGGCTTGCAATTGAAGCGCCCAGCCACTAGCGCCCCCTAGCGACGAAAAAACAAAATGGCGGCCGCACAACATTCAAAATACGCTCTGGAGTTGGGGTATCGCCGATGACGTCACCGATTGACCTTTAACCCTTGACGTCACGGGTTAAAGTCCAAAACGCGCAGGGCGGGCGTCCCATACTACTAATAAACCGTATTCCGCTTGACCCTCGAGAGTATACGCATTTGCAGGTATACTTCACATATCCTTTATAGAAAGTAGAACCACCTGTTGTTGATATATTAGGTAATATTTTGGCTGCAAATCGTCATTTATGCAAGTATGGAATTTTAAATTTAATCATTATACGTACTATATATACGCGGCGCAATTCCTGACCTCCCAAAAAATGCACAATTATGATGCCGTAACTATACAGTAAAAACTCGATTTTATGACCTAATTGGCGCCAGAGGTGTTTCATAAAATTGAAAAGTTCAGAGAATCGAGTTTGATATTAAACACAATAGAAAACCAATTTTTTAAAAAAAAATAGGAAACGAGTTCTGAGCATTTTATCACATTACATGTTCATGTACAGTACAAACTCGATTTTATGACTTAATTGGTGCCAGAGGCGTTTCATAAAATCGAAAAGTTCAGAGAATCGAGTTTGACATTAAACACAATAGAAAACCAGTTTTTTTTAAAAAAAATACGAAACGAGTCAATTAAGTTTTCTAAGTATTTTATCACATTACATGTTCATGTATATCACTTTTGTTGGGCAGGTTTGAAAAAATCACGAATCTTCTTCCGTTTCACCATCTTCATTTATTTTTTTGTCAAAGCCAAATCCCTTATTTTTTAGTTGAAATAGCTGGACTACTGCTACGAGCAGGCCTCGAACGAGGTACCCTAATGTATTTAATTAATTTTTCCAAGGTTGAGGCCTGCGCCAGCCAAAAAACACACGGTGTGGTCGGCAGGAGCCTCGTTCATAAAACAGAGGTTTGATACGATGGAGGATCGTAAAATCGAGTTTTTACTGTATTTTTAATAATAATAATAAAAAAAAAATGCTTTATTCCGAGTAGGAAAAGGGATAGAATACAGTAGAACCTCCGTAAGTTGACCACCCAAGGGCGAAAATAAAATGGTCAACATAGGAAGGTGATCAACATACTGTATGGAGAACGTATTCTTTTATTGGGGAATTGCATACAAAATCATACATATAATAACCAAAAATAGTGAAATCATAATGCGTTTAGATTTTCACACGGTTTAATTATTTTTTCGGAAAAAAGTGTCAATCTTGGTTTTTCCTTTATTCTTATTAAAATTGTTAGTGGCAAAAGCCTGGGCAATTATCTACAGCCGATGACTAGCTGCATTATTAAGTGGTTGATGTCCTCTTCTTTTTGGGGTCTCTAAAAAGGAGGGAATTTTCCTCTTTTTTCTGTTGCTGATCTGCATTTTCCATTCCATATCTCTTGTTAACACCAAAATGTTCTGGCACCTTCCTCTGGCTGCAGCTTTCCAGAAAATGTAAAAGATCAACCTTTTTCCTTTGAGGGCCATTATGTCACAATCAACGGAAATTTTTCAGTAATTGTAGGATGTACCAACAATTCGAACCGAAACTTTGGTTTAAAAACAGTTTCTGCACACAAAAAAGTACTTGCATATTAACTATAGGTCAAACATTAGCTACACAGCAAGCGAGTATAATCATACCTAGGTCAGCAAAAGGGTCAACTGGTCAGGTTATAGAGGGTAAATTAACATTGAGTGTCACAGCCAAAGTGGTCAACATTCAACTTACAGAGGTGGTCAACATATGGATGTCCATCTCCCATATATTAATATGGTGACCAACCAATGTATGAAAATTTGATCAACATAAGGAGGTGGTCAACATTTGGATGTGGTCAACTTAGGAGGTTCTACTGTATTTATTCATGTAATTTTGTTTCCAGAAACAATTGACAACATTTAGAACAAAAAGTTCCTCTATGTTTCCTCCGGTGTCTGATGTAGCTTTAGATTTGATAAATTGACGGTAGCTATAGGGTGTTATGTGCAAAATCAGGAGAAATATATTTCGAAATATGAGAAAACTAATCTTTTTATTGATTGGATTCGTTGCTCAAATTTCCCGCTGAATTTCAAACTTTTTAGCAGGCAGTGCTGTTTTTTTTCTTTTCTTTTTCTATTTTTTTTATACAAAATACGAGTACGTCTATGGTAGCGAATTTATTTTTCGTGTTTCAATAAACGGTAAGCAATCTATATACATGTATGATACTGTGATACAATTCCTCCAAATATAGCCCAACTGAGGCCCCCTCCGGTGTAGTAATCTAAGTTTGACACCCACACAAATCCGCACCCATCAACACTTGTTAGGGGCCATTCAAAAAGGACGTCCTCAATATATTCCCAAAATTGGACTCTTCCGTACCCCCTGTCCGCATTATGCTCGGTCATTCAGGAATCCCCCTCCCCCATTCGGATGTCCGAAACTTAAAAAAAATTGTATTCGCAAAATTTTGAAAGTTTGGCAAATTTGTACTCTGAAAAGGTTGAGAATTTTGCCAATTTGTCCTCAGAATCTGTTGGAAAATTGGTAAATTTGTCATCGGAAACTGTTGAATATCTTACAAATCTGTACGCGAAGACAGTTGAAAATGTTGAAGATTTATAATTGGGGAAAACGTGGAAAATGTTGCAAATTTGTCCTCGAGAAAACGTGAAAAAAAATTATAAAGATGACATCGGAAAAAGTTAAACATTTTGCAAGCTTCTGCTCGAGAAAAATGAAAAATTTCCAAATTGTAATGGGAAAATTTGAAAGTTTGCAAACGGATCCTGAGTTTTTAAGTTCTCTGACTTTTCCAGGTTTTCCAGGACTGGAGGCACAATGTTTAATGACTTTTGTAATTTATAACACATCACCTAATTGCGATATTGCGCTCAATTTCCCTTTTACTTTGGGAACTGATTTTATTTGGCATTTTTTTTTGATGAAGTGGACGTCCGAGTTGGTCATATCCCCTCCCTCCCACTGCCCACATGTATCCGTGACTCATTCTATGCCCCCTACATGATGACGACCTTTTTGAATGGCCCCTTAGGGGAAAGCGATCGAGGTTGAAATTGAGGTATCCATTGTAGGGCTGAGCAAGATCATGTGATGCTCGTGTGCGCTCATTGGTTCAATTTGGTTTCTCTGTATTTAAATCGGAGGGGACGCTGCGTGAAAATCTACTCAACAATGGGTTAAATGGCGTCATCTAGTAGATAAACTTGCAAACATATTTCTCTCCTTACAGGGTGCTTACACAGTAATCTCGTTTCATGTCTTTTAAACGGGACGTATGCTGCAATCTAGTGAGTCGTTTTCGAAACGATATTTTGAAATTACAAGGTGCTTCGTAAGTCACGGCATAGCGCTCTGGCAGGAAATGTGGCGCCATCTATTTAGTGTTCCGGCGCGATTACAAGGTGCTTCACAAATCACACTATGGAGTTGTTAAACAAGTCCAAGAATACCGTCAGAGGATGCTATCACTACTTTTAGGGGCAAAATTTCACGCTTCTGAGCAATAGTGGTTCTGCTTTTTATACAGGAATCTTTGTTTAAGAATTAAAATGCGTTTAGAGCTGATAAAACAACAAGTTTTATTTACAGTTGGCTATTATGCTCAGTTGTTACTATTAGTTGCAGTTGATATGGAACTTCCAAAACACAGCAGTAGAGTTTAATCGTATTTTGAAAACAGTATAAACTTGGTTTTTTTTTTTTTTTTTTTTTGCATATGTGACGGGTATGAATTGACGTATTTTACATTTTGGTTACCTTCAACCTTACCTTGACAAAATAACGGGTCCAAATGAGAAATTAGGTCAAACGAGGTCAACTGCAGGTGTAGTTCAGAGGCCCAATGAGGTTTGTGGAATACCTGGTTCCCCGGGGAAATTTTAGGAAAAATAACCTGACATTCGATGAACAATTGAGAGCCGAAACATAGCAAGGGTGAGCCAGCCAGAAAGTATAGAAGAAAAGTACAGAGGGTCTCAAAATGAAGTTCGTCCTGGGGTTTATCATCGTATTTATAACTGCAAACGTTCTAGGTTAGTAACATCATTATTGGCTTTCTCGAAGGAGTTATGCACGCGTATTTCTGTGGTCATTTCAACAGAATTGCATAGAAAAGCTTTTCTTTATACGACCTACATGTATATTCTATCTAAAATTATACGTATTCTTTGTGAAAAACATTTTCGTTAAACTCTAATATCAAATTTGAAATTTATCTTTTATATAATATACGGTTCGTATATACGCAGTATTATATTATAGCTATATTACTTCATTGCTGGGAAATTTACAATACGCCACGCTTCCAAATATATTAATGTTCAAAAATACATTACCAATCATTACCAATCAATACATAACAATCATTTTGCTATTTCAGGATTTCAGTGTCCAAGGGGTGTTGGAAATTTCCCCCACGAAAACAATTGCGACCAATATTTTTCTTGCATCGCTTATATGCCAATACTCCGAGGTTGTCGTAGGGGTAAAATTTACGACAACAAATTGAAAAAATGTGTACGGGCTCGAGGCAACACATGCTGGCTGAATTCACACAAAGGTAAGGGAACATTTTAGGCTCAGCCTAATATTTGATGAAAATTTGTTGGGATCTTACAATATTTTATTTGAGATGCTGTTCCTTTAGCATTATTCTATAATAGTTTCACTTTTTTAGGAAGGCAATATAGTTGTCGTATATCGGCCATCATAATTGTTTATCGTACATTCCTCTGTGATTAAAAAACACAATCGCTTTCTTTTATCCCTTGTCACAGGCTGTAAACAAGTTCGTTTCTATTTTAACAACAAAAGCGAAATCGACTTCGTGTAATGGGCTATTTTTTTTTTCAAAATTATTTAATACTACAATAAAAAATCGTAACTGGAATTATTTAATTGACACAACGATTTCTAGTGCGATGAAAAATCTTGGGGTCTTTCTATTTGTTTTTGCAAATATAGACATTTGTAATAACAGGAGTACGATTATACCTGTTTGCTTAATGACCATCTTCAGTAATTATACAGTATTTAGTCTCCCACCGTTTTTTCTTTTTCTTTTTTTTTTACTTCGAGAATGTTACCAAATATATTACCCTTATCGACTATTGTTTGCGTGTTTCAGCTGCATTAACTATTGGGGGATTGCAGAGTAAAACGGCTCCGATGTTACAATCCAGCTGCAATTCAGTTACAGAAACAGAAACTTTTCAACCTACGGTATTTACGACGTTATACACCAGTACAACAGACACCACTGTACGAATCACTGAATTTCAAACGCAAACCACTACCGTTCACATTGCGGCAACGACCACAACCACCGTCGAATTCACCTCCACTGTGTATTCATAACGATATTTTTGCCTTTCTTGGGTTAATCTACATTATATCACTGAAAAATGAATTGAAGATAGCTCGTACACCACTCCTACTTACATAATTAGACAAATTTCGTATGAAAGCACATCAAAAACTATCATATATTAGTTATGCAGCCGTAATAAACACTTAATAAACTCCTAACATTAGGGAAAACAGATACCATGCACTGGATGAAGGATTATCTTTGAATTTATTGAGAAATCCAAGGATTATCTATTATTTATTGTCTTAAAAACATATTGTGCACGGATAATGTTTACATTAATAATAATTAATGGGACTAGTTACCATGGCAAATAAGAAAATCATTCGTCGACAAACCATAATTATATAGCCAAGAAAACACATTTATGCAAACGGTCAACTTCGATTAATACCAGATTTCATGCTCCAAATTGCGAGTCTCCATTAACGTAATGTAAGATTTGGACTTGCCTACCGCATTTTAATGTATTTTTGACACGCAACTAAAAACATAGTGGGAATATACAGTATTTTGTTGTACATTTTATGATTAAAAGACTATTGACTTGTGATAAAACCTACATGTACATGCCTGTAATGCTATAATTTTTGGAAACATTTCCTGCACTTACTCAGATACTATAGTTCCCCCAATAAAATAACTCATTGAAAAAAAATGAAGTCGAAAGGCAAATGGAAATTGTATATTTTCAAGCTGATTTTCGATTTTGAATTTTTTCCAAGCTCATTTAATTTCGCAAATAAAAATTAACGCTTAACGTTTCAGCATGAGAAAAAAGAGCGGGTTACATAATTCTACATTGGAAAAATATACTGTAGTTTCCAAGTATTATTTATAACAGTAAAATAATTTTTGTTACAGATTATTGAAAATCCGTGTTAAACGACATATTTTATGCTCGATTGTCAAGGTTGCTCTTTACAGTGAAATATTTCGTGATTTTCACCAGAAGTCAAAGCAGTCAACATGATCCGCGTTAAATCATACGCATCACCAATTTTATAAGAAAATCCAATTTTGAACACATTAAACGATAGGCAAGATGAGGCGTTTTCCAAACATTTTCAAGTAGGTTTTGCTCAAGTTGCACCACAACGATATTCGCAAAATATATTAGATGCATAAACGCATTAACACGCAATTTTCGCAAACGCCATTTCTTTTATCATCTAAATGGCCACCATAACTCTTTCAAATTTATTTTGAACTGCACGCGAGAATATTTTCATCCATTAGGAAGTTTTCTATTGGTTCTTTCGATGTTTACTTTACAGTTTTATGCATATAACACCGTTTGAATTTTCATCATTCGTTCCGGGGTTTTGTTCAAAATTCAAACTTTTTATCAGGAAAAAAAAGCGCATTTTTTTTTAATCGTGCCAAAAATATCGCCCCAATTTCTTTCACAATCGAAAATTGAATGAGTTTATTTTAGGAAGGTGCTGCGTCTATTATAAGTCTCATCCTATGAAAATGAAAACGAGACAAGGTGATGCAGGCTATAGAAGCGCACTAATCAATGCCCCAATTCTGGAATTTTCCGCACTAAATTTAACCTGAATCCGCGAAGGAAATTACGCCAAGTTGCTTGAAAATTGAGCGAATGAGCCATCTTCGATGGATTTTTTCACCCCCTGTTTCCGTATTTGCGACGAAAATGGGAATTTCCCTTGGAAATCATGAGCACGCGGATGCCCTGGTTTTGTTCCGTTTGTATACAGTGGTCATCCTAGAATGAACTACACCTTGACTGTTGTTCCTTGAAATCGGACGGTGCTGCACAGGGGTGAGCCTTCCTATTGATTCCTTAGGCCTAATTTAATTGCTCTTATCCTATTATTTTATACTAGTAGGATTAATCCAGATCAGATGGTCAAAATCAACTACTTTGACCTACATGTACATGTACATACTGTACTTGCGAAACTTCTTCTTCATTTATGAGAATAACTCGATCGTTCTTAAAACAAATATTATCTATTTTTATTTTCAAAATACAAATAAAAGTAAATAAAATTTTTCTATTGATTCCTTAGGCCTAATTTAATTTCTCATCCTATTATTTTATACTAGTAGGATTAATCCAGATCAGATGGTCAAAATCAACTACTTTGACCTGCATGTACATATACATACTGTACTTGCGAAACTACAATGTACTTCTTCATTTATGAGAATAACTCGAACGTTCTTAAAACAAATATTATACATTTTTATTTTCAAAATACAAATAAAAGTAAATTCATGTTAAACGATAAATGAAATTAATGTTGCAAATATGTATATTTTCCATCAATTGCAATTGTCTGTTTTTCTTATAAGTTAATTGCTAAAAAAAATTACCAAAAAATGGTAAATAAGTAGCAGCGTTTCCATTTTGAATTAATTTATTGCATAATTACAAATTTTATTAAATAAAACGAAAAGTATGTTAATCACTTGTGAAAAAAGTTGCGAGTTATTTAGCAGACACATAAGTTGCAGGCATTTAATTCAGACAGGAGCTATACAAATGGCAATTTTGACAGACGTGAAGTCACGTGAGAAAAATCAACGCCAACATTGGCTTAAAAAATTCACTTAAGCTGGACCTTTTTAAATCCACTAATATATTCCTTTTGGCTTTGCACACACATAACTTCACGACCAACAAAAAGGTTCATTCGTAAAGCTTCTCCTATTTGCTTCTCCTATTTGCTTCTCCTATTTCAAATAATTGATATTTGAAAATCTTGAACAGATTTGCGAACGATGTGAATGGCTGCCAGCCCTAGCAAAAGTAAATGCTGCAAGCGGTCATCTCCGTTAAGGTGGCTGAAGCCGCATCAGAGACGTCCGAATGGGCAGTCATTGGAAGCTGGACATCAAGATTCGCGAAAGAAAAGTCCGAACCATTACGAAGATCTGTTGCGTGTTCAGATCGCGGCGGTCAGCGAAGCACCATCGGAATTAAGAATAAAATGGCGGCCGAAATTTATGAATTTCTTGAGATCGCCAAAGGTGTCACCATCTTCTAAAGATACGAATAAAACTGACGAAGAAAAATGCGAGCAAATTTCGAATGAAAATCGAGATAACAGTGAGCTGAAAGCCAGTCCGAGCGCTGGTGCGGCTGGTTCGCTGACCACTGGTGAGAATCCTATGAGCACCACTGCCCATCTGCTTTCCCTGCTGGACCCGGAAGACCTAAAACATTTTCACAAAAGGATCAAAGGCTACGATGACCATCATCACGTCGTTAGGGTCAGTCCCGTCCATCAAGTGACCAAAATTATGGTGCAGCCAACCTCAGCCTTCACCTTCCAAATCGTTGGAAATAATGGGAATAAGCTGTGAGTCAGTATTTCTTTAAAAAAAATGTCAGATGTTGGCTTTAAATTGAAAATCATTTTGAAATTTACTCTATCAAAAGATTCCGAAAAACGACATTTTTTGGTTAGGTTTAATTTTTGATAATTAAATGACTTTTAATTTATCGATCAGAAATAAAACTAAGATAAATAGTTGAATAATACAAATATTATGGCAATGACTTTAGACCCTGTTTTACAACTTTGCATTGTGCTGCGCCAGAAAAATGGCAAGCATACAGTGCGTGCATGTATGTACGCATGGATTGCCATCGTTCAGGGGTCATTCATTTCCATGTAGATGTGCAGTGCATGCACCTTTTTTGAAACAGTTTTGATAAATTAATATTTCCATTCTTGTTGTTTGTTCGTGTGTTTTAATATTTTTGTTTCTTAAAGAATGGAGCAAATTCTGGTGTCCAAAGGGTGGCTACACCTTCCTAACGCGCCTCAAAGCGACGTCAAATGCCTCTGGGTGGAGAGTTTAATTCTGTTCAGCATTTGGGATTTTAAAGAAGGTAAACCATAACATCACATACCACCATAGGCTCTCTAACATACCATAACTCATAGCGACCTCTGTTTTAAGAACTGAACACTTTCCGTTTGGTTTTTAAATGGGCGACGCTTTCAAAAAACCCGCGCCATCTACTGATGATGATCTACAAGTGGCATGCATGGTTAGACTTCGGTAGTTGCTAGGGACCCCGGCTATGGTGAATAATACTAAAATTGGGAAATGTCTCTTTAATAATTCGGAATCTATACTTTAATCCAACAAATATGATTTCGAAAGCCTAAATACTGAACTTTTTTTTTCTCTTTTAAACAACAATTTTTCATCCAAGTCGTCCAAATCATACACGTACATGTATACCGTTTTTTTTTTAAATATGTGCGCATGCATTTGCGCTTAAAAATAAGTGATAAGAATTTGCACATTGAAGTAACATTTTTAACCACTGATAAACGGGATTATTTGTAATCAAAAATTATTACAGGCGCTCAGAGGGTGGAATTGAACCACTTGGGCGTCAGCCCACTACAGGCTTGAAGCCTGCACCCCGGACCACCGAGGATCATCTGAGCAATTAACTGTGATTCAGGAGTCGTATTTATAGACAATATATATGTTGAGGATAAGCTTATGGCTACGAAATCCTCGACATGGCTTTGTAAATCCAAAAAATAAGCGTAATTTACATGGAGCTTTTGATCTCCACAAACGAGCCATTTTGGTGCTTTGCAAATAAATTTGAGTTACTGTAAATTGTCGAAACTATGTATTTTCATCATATTTTTACACCAGCAGCTGTCAAGCCAGCGTCTAGCAGGGGTGTGTACACCCATAGTTTAAACAAAAAATGATTTCTTTTCTATTTTTTTTTTAATAATCTCATTTAAATAAATGCAAATTATCATGAAATTCAAATCAAAATCCTTCACTAGAATTGCTCGTTCTTTTTATTTGCCCACTTATCATGGTTTTAACACAAGCGCACACAGTATAATAATACTTGTACGTTGACCTATCATTTCAATCACTGATGACGGGATGGTAAAAACAAATTCTGCAAAAAAGGATCTTTACGCTCAGAGGGTGGAATTGAACCACTTGGGCGTCAGCCCACTACAGGTTTGAAGCCTGCACCCCGGACCACCGAGGGTCATCTGAGCATAATTAAATTGATATCAGAGTCATATTTATAGCCATTGTAACATATTAAGGATAAACCTGTTGCTGGGAAACGATTGATATCTCTTTGAAAATTCGAAAATTAAATATAATTTACACTAAACTCTTCATTTGCACAAAAATACTATTTTGGTATTTTAAATAAACTTTACTTTCTTTTAAATGTCGAAACTACGTATTTTTATAATATTTTAACGCCAACACCTGTTTAGCAGACGCCTACGCTTGCACCCAGCTGTTTTAAATTTGATGCCGAATTGAAACGTTCATCGGCCATCTTGATGAAGTCTATTTTGTTTATCTCCCTTTACAAACAATTGGGAAACTGAATGTGCCTGTGGGAAATTCTTGATTTCTATTTGTAATTATTGTACAATTTAAGGTAATTATAAAGTACGTTGTTAATTACTAAATTACATTTTAAAATTCCGCTTCATCGCCTATGCCAAGTGCGTCGATGTTGTGTTTCAACATGGCGGAGTTGCTGTGTGGAAGGGAGTGGAAGGCTATTTTCTTTCGGAAATTTCAGTAAATATTTAGAAAGCTTGAAGGCTACTTTTATTATATATGTTCTACGAGAAGGCGTATGAATAATTGTACGGCAAAATGTCAGTGTCTGGGTGAAGTATTTACGGAAATAAAAATATTTCCTTTATTTTTCTCATCCTACTGTACGTAGGCTTAACTGCTGTGCACAAATGCTGCTCAGACCAATAATCTGCAACATTTTTATTAAAATAGTTGAAACTAATTACCGAATTTTCTGAAAATATAAGTGGAACATGTCATTAAAGTGTTGGTTATGATATTGAAGCGTAGCTTGTCAGCATTCCAATTAGTGGAGAAATTGGTAATGATCATTTACGTCAGTATAGCTCGAGTATATGTGATGCATCGATTGAATTAATATGAACAGATAATTTGTTGAAAATTCAGCAGCGCAGCAGGAATGCGGCATGGACTTTAAAACAAAGCCCACAAAACGTGGGGTTTAGTGGTTTATGGCCAAATTATAAGAGTACAGATCATTGCAATATGGAATATGCTTGCATTGTTTAGTATCAATTAGTTGCTGATAATATGAAATTTGGGTTTTTCGCAGAATTCAGAGCGCCACTAACCATAAACAACAGGGTATGTCAATGAAGGGAATGCCCAATATTGTCCACTGTCATTCACAGAGAATGTGCGACGACTCTAATCGAATGCAAATCATAAGTTATTGAGTTTTCTTAAAAGGAGACGGTGGCATGGGTCAAGCCAAAATCAGCAGGCCAAGGCCAGCGCTAGGGTTAAACCATAACCACACCATGATCACGAGTATGCCCAGGGAAGTGCGTCGGCTGCACATGGCTGTCATGTGGAACCAGTGGGCAGTAGTGCAGGAGTTGGCCAACAATGGCACGGATGTCGATCATGTTTGGTTCGATTCTGGCAGCCCAGCTGTGAAGAATGGCACCACACCGCTATGTGAAGCTGTCTCACTGAACCACATCCGCGTGGTGGAGGTGCTGTTGCTGACTGGCGCACGGGTCAACAAGTCAGATCACTTTGGGCTGACCCCGCTGCACAAGGCAGCCTTCCATGGTCGTGCCGCCCTGGTCGAGAGGCTAGTCAAGGCTGGAGCTGACATCCACTCGCTAGATCCTGAGATGAACACGCCGCTGCATTTGTGCTTGCAGCAGTGTGGCGACCACAACAGCTCGGAGGCGGTGCTTGCCTTCATCCGTGCAGGGGCTTCCGTAAATGCCACCAATGTATATGGGCTGACCCCGCTTCACTATGCTGCCAGCTGGGCTGCTCACGACATCGTGCGCATTCTTATCAAGGCACATTCTGAGATAGACTGCACGGACCTGCATCGCAAGACGCCGCTTTATTGCTGCATCTCTGCCATCATGCTAATGAACCGGCGTCTTTGTGGCGACAGTGGTCCGCTACCCATCGACAACACAAAGTGGAAGCACACTATGCTATATAAACGTTTGCCAACCGTTCAGGTGTTGCTTATGGCTGGCTGTGACCCACTAAACCTGGCCACGTGGTTCCGCGAGAATTACTCCAGCGATGCACGCTGCATCGAAATGGACTTCTACTCCACGTGGTTCATCGGAGCTGTGCCAGAGCGGCTCAAGCACCTTTGCCGGCTGGCCATCTTGAAGCATCTCGGATCAAACCCTGATTATGCCATGCTGTGCCAACTGCCCCTTCCCAAAACGCTGGTAAACTACTTGTCACGAAAGCTGTTTTAAAAATCATCGCAGTTGTCAGTTTCCATCTCTGGCGTCATTCTACCAAACAGCTCTTTATCAATTATTTGCCTGTCGATTGTCTGGCTGCTCCCAAGATTTCTGCAGACTTTCTGCGTTCGTTAGTTAGCTTATTTGAGTTAATTTTACATGACTTAAGGCCTGTTAAGAAAGCAAGGGGATAGTTAGAGAGATGTGTAGTTGAACAGTTACGACTGGTTTGATTACCGTCTACCTTACCTTTTTGCAGAGCTTTTTTTGATAAGTGGTTGAAGCTGTGATATTATGGTGCGCTTAGTGTGGCTGTAGATTTGTAAACATAGCGTCCAAAACTTCCACTGACACAAAATCACAAAATAGACCAGACACTGTGTATTTGAATGGTTATGCTTGTTAATATGTGATATTGGTACGCCTCTGTGATTGCATTTGGTAGATTCGTTTAGGATACAAAATTGGCAAGGTACATGTAGTAATTTTAACGTTCTGTTAATATGGTTTATAAACATGTATTGTGCCCTTCCACACAACATGATTGTTCATGTATCATGATCTGCATAAAACCATTTCGAATGCAGCAGCATTCAAATATGTGCCAAAAATTATTTACTGCAGCTTTTATTAGATGCACCATAATGTATGCGAGGTAATATACATTCACTATATTTGCATGCTTGAGAAAAAAACTTCAGTTGATAATAAAATAAATTTGCACAATTTACTGTATGCCAACAAATTGGCAATGAAATTATGGTACTGTAAGTATGTGAGTGCTTGTCCAGCAGAAAAAAATGTCCGTGTGATTAAAGCTGGGTGTCCACTAAGAGCACCACGCGCATCACGAGCGTGGTGCTCTTGGTGGACACCCAGCTTAAAGGCAACGAGACATCGCACACCTACCAGCACGGGACTCCGCAAATGCGGAGAGGTTCTCGAAAACCGAACAAAAATGCGGATGCATACATTGCAGATGGTAGCGCCTGTGTGTCTGGACATCCTAGCACGTGAATTTTTTTTCGAATCTACTTGGACAAGACTATAATAGAGTTAAATGCTGAACCCTGTGCTGAACCAAGGTTGTGTGTGCCCCCACAAAAAAAAATTGATGCGTGTCGTGCCGGTAAGTGTGCGCCAACCTTTATAGGGTATCCCTGCCTTTGTTTGCTACAAATGGAATTGAATAATAGTTTATTCGACATTTTCTTATTTTGCTCAAATGTGTCATAAAATTGCAGAAAATTGTTTTTGATATTTCGGACAATTTTACAATAAATTGCTTCATGTTCCTGTGTTTCCGTTTAATACTCGAAGTTTCACCAATTTTTCATTCAGTTCATTTTTTATTCACAGGTTACCAGATGCTGAACCACATACCAAATACTCATTTACTGAGCAACAAATTGTGCCTTCTGAGATGCCTTCAGGAATACAATGGCCTCTCGAATCGAGGGTTGGGTCTCAAGATGGCAGATTTTCTACCCGAATCTTATCGACTGGACCTGAAGCAGGATAAAGTGGTGTATTGTCAAAAGCATAAAGGTCAGTGCATTAAAATTCGCTGACATTAATCCTTACTATATCTTTAATTTCATTACTTCGTTTTATCCATTGTATTTTGCAAAATTTAATTTATTTTATGCAAAGCGGGTCAGTTGTGGATTTGCAAACCTGCGATGTTCAATCAAGGCAAAGGCATTTTCTTGGTGAGGAATTCGGATGAGTTACAGGCTCAGCTGAAGCAGTTAGAGGCAGAGGAATTGTCAAAAAACCATTTTTCGAAACCTGCCAATGTGAGGATAATTCAGAGGTAAATATTTGGAGGTTTTGGATAAATAACAAAAGTAAAAACAATTTCTTTTACATTTATGGTCATTTTGCTTATCATTCATGTTTGCATCAGATACATTGAGAGCCCTCTGCTTCTGGATGGCAGGAAAGCCGATATTCGAGCCTACATGCTAATTGCAAGTACCAAACCCTTTGTTGTGCTTTTTCATGAGGGCTATGTACGTCTCTCTTGCAGCCAGTATGACCCCAGCAGCTCTGACCTTTTGACTCATCTCACGAATCAAGTAATCAAGCAACTGCAGTGCTAATTAAAGATCCGACTTATCAGTCTTTCAGACAATTTACTGATGATGCTCTTTCATTTGTAGTGTATGCAACGCAAGAATCCGCAATACGAATCCATGAAAGAGGAAACAGTTTGGGATATGAATCGCTTGGTCAACTATGTCATCTACCACGTTTTGCCCGGTCATCCATTGCAAAATTCTTTTGCATACTCGACATTTCGGGTAATGATATTCCAATGTCACGAAAAAAGGATTAGCAATTTTCTTCTTATGTTTAAGAGGTGATAGACCCATGTAAGGATATTTCGGACCCTTTCTAATTATAAATGATTGATATGTAATCATTAGCTTGGAACATGACTTTAGGCACTTCTTTTAAGCTGATGATTTGGGGGGGGGGGGGAAAACTTGATGCCGGCTTGTGTGTAATTGCATAAGTCTTATTATTATTTTTTTTTGTAAAGTAGACATATGAAAAGCTAAATTAGAAAATGCTAACAAAATTTAGTGCATTGTTCCCAATGTGTACGTTTATAAAAATGGGATAGCTGAAAAAGTAGTGTTTTTAATTAATTTGGATACTAATTCATTGCAGAACCAAATGTGTCGAATTATGCTACATTGCTTCCATGCTGTGAAATCAAAACTGGATCGTCGGCATGGATTATTCGAACTCCTTGGATTTGATTTTTTAATTGATTGTGCGCTCAAGGTATGTTCTTAGAAGCGTTGCTAAAGTAAAAATCTTTAGATTTAAGGTCATATGGACATATCTGAAAAATTGTAGTACATTTTTTTAAATTTTTTGTAGCCAGGTTTTTCGGAAAATGGTTGATAAGTTAAACGACTTTCAGAAAAACCTCGCTTTACCAAATTTCTCACTTTAATTTGCATGCTTATTGAAAAACAAAATGAAAAACATATATGGAAATCTCTACTTCCTCACCCCTTATCTTTTTAAGGTTTGGTTATTGGAAATTAACGTGAATCCATCGCTGCAAGTGAACTGCCAGGTGCTGAAGCAAACTATTCCCACAGTTTTGGGTGAAAGTGTAGGCCAGTTGATGCACATTATTCTTTTTTGCTGAGCATTATCAAAGCGTTGTTATACGTTTTCTCATTCCCAGTATTTTTCTCACGTTAGACGTCAGTCACGAATGTTTTGAAAAGAGCCGTCAAGGTTTGCGTATTCTTCCTCTGCAATCCAAGAAAAACTTTGTCCTGCTTTATTGCGAGCAGATGCCTTACATGAAAACCATCCCGAAACCCATGCCGTTACCACGCAAGCGCTATTCTACAGGTCCGTTGCAAGCGTTTGGAAATAAAGAACAAAGAATTAGAAGCCCTGCCAAACTGGACTCAGTGCAACAGGAATTATAATATATAAAGGTATCAAAAATGGAATTTTATTAGGATTTTAACATCGATGATGCAATCGGCAACATAATTTTTGTGTTTATTTTTGAGTCGTATGAATCGCTGCGGTATCGGTTTGACTCGCCCAAAAAAACTCACCCAAAAAAGCTCACCCGAAAAGGTAAACTCGCCCAAAATAAATTCGCCCAAAAGGTGAACTTGCCCAAAAGGTGAACTCGCCCAAAAGGTGAACTCCCCCAAAAGGTGAACTCCCCCAAAAGGTGAACTCGCCCAAAAGGTGAACTCGCCCCAAAGGTGAACTCGCTCAAAAGGGCTTCCTACTTCTGTTATACAAGCTCTTCCTAACAAAGACCTCCTTAAAGCTGCTGCTAAAAATGCACGGAAATTGGCCAACCAACAGCCTCCTTGTCCAACCTGTGCTATTGATATTGACATTCAACCCCCTTACTCTATGCTTGACACCAAAGAGTTTATTTTGTATGATAACCATAAGTCTCCTCGCATAGTTATCTTCGGTTTGCGTTCCAATTTAGCCCGGTTTGCTAATGCTTCCCACTGGCTTGCTGATGGGACATTTAAAGTATCTCCTCCTCAGTTTCAACAACTTTGGACCATCCACGAGTACGTTGATTCGGGCCTCACAGTCCCTATGATTTTTGCACTCTTTGAAAACAAGCAAGAAGCGACCTATCTGGAAGCCATCACTGCACTCAAGAACCTAGAACCTGACCTTAACCCAACATCAGTCCTTGTTG